>JAGSMP010001292.1:0-58789 GCA_029286625.1 Parnassius orleans | reverse complement strand
ATTTCTTCCTTTCTTTCTAAACGTAACGCTGAGAAATAACATATTCTTATTTTCATGAAACCGTGACAAAATAACATCTCATAATGTCACCCAGCTTATTTCGTTATATTACGTACCATTACGCACCGGCTGTCTGAAATTAATTCTATCCCTATGAGATTTCCTCCAGATTAAAGCTGTCAGATTTTTCTTTTCTGATTATTTAATTTGTATCGTAAAGCGTCCTTCGTACTAATAAGCTATGTTCTGTTTCGTGCTACGCGGGTGACGACACGGGTGGTGCTTTTTGCACGGGCGATGCCAATATTTCTCGGGAACACGTTGTCGAGTACCGGAACAAACAGTCGAGTCTTTGCTAAGCAATGTCTCGGGTGGGACGTTGACTCGGTTGATTTAGTCGTCCCCAATTAAAAAATAACTAAAAAAAAACTTAGCTAAACCTGACTATCGCGGGATGGCAAAGGAAAGGATATTTCTAGGATAAAACAGAAGAGATTACTCTTTATTAGGAAATCTCAAATCAAATCTACGGAACCATACAAATAAATAACCAATATTAGTTAGTAAAATGAACGCTCTTATTGCTACGGAATCAAATGTATTGTAAGAACAGTTTGTACATAATAATTAAATACTAAATATTAATGAATAACAAAAGAAAAATTATAAAATTATAGAAAACATCACAGAATTTTTAGAAAATATATACATAAATCGTTATATAGGAACAAAAATAAATGCAAAGCAAAAAATCTAATCTTATTTAGAATAGTATCTTTTCGAAAAAGATACTATTCTAAATAATAACCAAATATATTCTGAACCAAGTGACATTAAGTGAAGCTTTTTATAATTTTTATATAGATTTGACCAATATAAATGACTTTAATTTTAAAATATATGACATCAATGAAACTATAGCAGTTAATTCAACACAATATTTTTAAAACCGACAGATGACATTGAAATAATTAATATAATTAAAAGACTTAATAATACCAATTCAGTAGGATTGGATACTTTAAATACAAAATAATCAAAGCCTGTGCTAAGTATATATGTGGACCTTTGAGCTACATTATAAACACGTCACTTGAAAAAGGTACTTTCCCAGAAACTAAAAAAAAAATCAATCGTTAAGCCCTTATTTAAGCGTTAAAACCTTATTAAGTCCAATCACTTTGATACCAGTTTTATCTAAAATATTTGAAATGGTAATAATGAAAAGACTTTACGACTATGTTATAGATCAAAACATTATTAAACATGAGCAATTTGGGTTTAGAAAGATAGTAACACAACACTGGCATGCTTTAATTTAATAAAATACATTACGGAGGCTATTAATGAAAAGGCACCGTTAACTGCGATCTTTCTTGATATGACTTAAGCTTTCGATGTCGTAGACCATGAATTATCCATACTAATATTATAAATGCGAAAGTGTGTTTGTTTGTTTGTTTGGCTGTAGAGTGACATAGGCTACTTTTTTCCGCGGAAAAACATCTCATTCCCGTGGGAAAATCGAATATGTTGCAGAAGTTTGTCCTTCTTTCACGTCGCAACAGAGCGTCGGCATGGCATGATTATTTGTATGGGGATAGTTCGGTGGCTGTAGAGTGACATAGGCTACTTTTTCCGCGGAAAACATCTCATTCCGTGGGAAAATCGAATATGTTGCAAAATTAAATTCAGCTAGGTGGCGCCACCGTGATTCTACAAGACGGACGACGGTACGATGGACGAACACAGAAGGTCAGAATATCTGGATTATTATGTCTTTTTACCAAAATTAAGATAAAAAATGTATGGATCTGTATTTTTCCACGCAGGACCGTGAAGAGAGCGATAAAAAACATAAAATTCACCAGCTAATTTTCTTCAAACGTTTTGGTGCATCGTAATTCACAGAATAGGCGATAACCTCGCAGACGATATTAAGTAATCCGTTGATGCTCTGCCTACCCCGCAAGGGTTACAGGCGTGATTATAAGTATGGATCAGAAATACTATCACCACCTGTCACGCTTTCACCCTTAACTATTACTTAACAATGGTAGAAACAGTTCTTAGTAAGCCTTATTAATAATCCTTAGTAATATTTATTGAACGGAAATGAATACAGTTCTTATATGTGGTTATGAATGAATCGGTATTACAATAAGAAAAATTGTGCAATTGTGCAAAATTATAAGAAAAATATTTTTGACTTTACAAGTACTTCACAAATACCTCGCTCGTTTTCCCTGGCAATAGACTCGCCTGGCTGTAGTTTTGATTCGATTACTTCTTTTGGTAACCCTTTTCGTGATTTTCGTAAAGTTTCGACGAGATGAGTGTCCTTATCAAGAAGTTGGTTTGCAAGCGGAAGACTAGTATACCAATTATCTGTTGAAACTGTATGCCCGCAGTTTAATATATTCTTACATAGCTCCATGACTACGTTGGTTGGCGAAGTATTTACCAGTTCGTGGTTCTTACCTGCATAAAGGCTTAGTTTACAGGTGTAGCCTGGTAACGTGCATAGTTTAAATAATTTCATTCCGTATTTATGACGTTTGCTTTTATTGTATTGGCGGAATATTATTCGACCTCTGTGTGGCACTTGACTTTCATCTACACATACGTCCTCTTTCAGTGCGTAACAATTTTCAAATGTTTGATTAAGGGAATCGATGAGCGGACGAATTTTATTAATTCGGTCCGACAAATTCGCAGTTTCATTGTTAACAAAATGCAAATATTGTAAAAGTATTTCGAATCTATTCCTGCTCATTACAGTACGAGGAAAATTTTGACCAAAAACTTTATCTCTGCTACAATAATTGTACAGAACCAATCCAAAAATTTTTTTATTTCGTCTGTGGTTGTTGGTTTCCATGAACGTGACCGCGATGATGGTTTAGAGCTTGGTCCCGTTTGTACTGCGAACAAATTTGTTTGCATGGCAATTTCTTCAAAAATCTTATCCGGAACAACCAGGCTATAATATTCTCCAGCTGGGCTGTTTTGAAGCTGTTTTGCATACGGTTGCTTCATACCTAAAAGCAAAAAAAAAACATTACACATCCTATTCGATGAAACTCTAAAGCAATACAAAAACAAATCCTGTATCTTTATAATATTAGTTTAGAAAAGTTCACGTCATTTATTTGTATTGATTTTAGTATAATGGACACTAACCTGTGGGTTCAGTAAATGCAATAACTGATGGCTGGTGACCTTTTGGTGTTGACCAACTTTGACGAGCGTTATCCTGTAGTTCGCAGATTCTAGAGTTTAAGGTTTCATCTGGATCGTCGTCACTATCCGAATCACTGGCGATAATGATGCGCTTACGCTTTTTTGATGGAATTGGATCATCATTATCACTTTCTTCCTCACAGATTCGTTCTATCTCACTAAAAATGCTAACTTCCAGCAAATCTATATTTCGTAAATCTTCCTGCGATATATCTAAGTCCATATAAGCGTCTATCTCCATCGCGGCAATAGAAAAAAAAACATAAAAGTAGGCGTGCATCTTGATTGAAAGTTGACGATCGACTGCGGGGCGGGTGGCCGGAAGCGTGACCAACGCGGCGTCTCGGTAACGGAAACGCTCTTTGTTATATCATGGCGCCGCGTAGGACACCCGTGACCTCATGAGGTTTTATAGGTTTTTTTTTCTAAACTATACCTTTTACAGCGGTCTAGCATATATGGATATTCATGTCTCCTAATAATACATCAAAGTGCACCAAGAAAAAAAACATCAATTTTGGTTATAATTAGCATGGCGTTTAATGTGTTAAGGTTGAATGGATTTATATTGACTTTCATTTTCGGATTTGTGTATTTTCTTGGATCGGTTTTGTTGATTTGGTTGGTATTCCTTTATACATATTTAGACTCTGGCTTTGATTTTGGATTTTGTTTATTTAGAATCGTGATTTGGTTTTCGTTGTTTTAGATTGTTTAACAATATTTCAAAGGAATATTAATAGTATAGATAGTGTATACGGTACCTATACACTTACTTCTTTTTTCGTTGATTATATTTATATTGACTACTGCTTTCGATTTCGATTTTCTGCGATTTGTTTTGTGATTTGGTTTAAGTTGATTCGATTTTTTTGGCTATCGTTTTCGGATTCGCGTTGTGTCTTGAATTGGTTTTGTTGTTTTGATTTTAAAAAATATTTAAAAGGAATATTTATTCCTTTTAGATATTTTGGATTTGCTTTTAAAAAAAGTTTTTTTTATAAACAGGTTTTTTCTTACTTCATAATGCCTCGCAAACGTAAGTCCAGCCTTTCAAGAGTATCTTCTCAAAGACAAGCGAAAAGATTAGCTCGATCGCTAGAATCTTTAGAAGATGCTGAACTGAGAGGGCAAGAACAAGCAGAGCGTCAGGCTGCTTTTAGAGCATCTGAGACACCTCCTCAACGTCAGCAAGGCGTCTTGAACAGACAGAGCGTCAGGCTGCTTTAAGAGCTTCCGAAACACCTTCTCAAAGTCAGGAAGGCGCCTTGAACAGGCAGAGCGTCAAGCTACTTTAAGAGCTTCTGAAACACCTTCTCAAAGTCAGCGAAGGCGTCTTGAACAGGCAGAGCGTCAAGCTGCTTTAAGAGCTACTGAAACACCTGCTCAAAGTCAGTAAAGGCGTCTTGAACAGGCAGAGCGTCAAGCTACTTTAAGAGCTTCAAACACCTTCTCAAAGTCAGCGAAGGCGTCTTGAACAGGCAGAGCGTCAAGCTACTTTAAGAGCTACTGAAACACCTGCTCAAAGTCAGCAAAGGCGTCTTGAACAGGCAGGCGTCAAGCTACTTTAAGAGCTACTGAAACACCTGATCAAAGTCAGCAAAGGCGTCTTGAACAGGCAGAGCGTCAAGCTACTTTAGAGCTACTGAAACACCTGCTCAAAGTCAGCAAAGGTTATTCGAACAAGCGGAACGTCAGGCCGCCTTAAGAGCCGCGAAACACCTGATGAAACTCAACACAGACTCATTGAGCAAGCTGAACGTCAATCTACTATAAGGGCATCTGAAACACCAGAACAGACACCGGCGCGAAGAGATGCAAATGCACAGCTCAAGCTGAACGTCAACAAAATTTTCAAAGAAACAATTGGTCGGTTTTAATGACGCAGCATTCAATTATGATCCGTTGATTGATTATAAAATCACAGGTTAGTTGTTATCGGACTGATGGACAAGGCGTGTCGATTTTGCAGCGCTTTAAAATGGAAAGATGAGACCGCAGGCATGTGCTGTTCAATGGCAAAGTGTCTCTTCCGTTACTTGGGAACCAGAAGAACCTTTGAAAACTCTCTTTTATATGATGCTAATGAGTCACGGCGCTTTTAAACAGGATCCGGAAATATAACTCATGCTTTCAAATGACGTCCTTCGAGTTGACGGAAATAATAATGCCGGGATTTTCGCCTACATTTACGGTGCAAGGCAAATTTATCATAGAATAGGTTCACTTTTTCAGCTGAAAACGAACAGCATAAATTTTACAAGTATATTTTATGGGTGACGAAGAAATTGAGGTAGACCGTCGCTGCCATTTTATCCAGGGAGTTGAGAGAGACACAGTGTTCAAAATTCAAAGATTCTTGCATGAACGTAACATTTTAGTCAAAACATTTAAAACTGCTTTGAAAACCTACCTGAAGAGGATTATAAAGTCGTCATTCACGCAGATCGGACCCCTCGAGAGAGCATGAAAGGCGCTACAATGCACCTTTGATAAACGAAATAGCAGCCGTAATTAGTGGTGATCAATTTTCTTCACGAGACATTGTCTTGCGAGCACGTGATGATACGTTGCAACGGGTAGCCGATACACACAAGTTTTATGACGCTCTGCAATACCCATTGATTTATTGCAAAGGACAAGAGGGTTATCATTTTCAAATTCCACTCATTAACCCGGTCACAAAGGAGCCTTCTCCGAACAAAAAAGTATCATGTATGGATTTTTATGCGTATCATATGATGTTGCGAGAAAATGATTTTAACCTCTTAGCCCGGTGTAGACAATTATTTCATCAATTTTTGGTAGATTTTTGGTTGTATGTGAAGGTAGAAAGTGAACGTCTCCGTTATATACCTTTAAATCAAAAAAAGCTGCGCGTTGAGAATTATATACATTTACAAGATGCAGTTTCTAGCGACGCCAATGTAAACCCCAGAGATTTAGGTAAAATGGTAATTCTGCCTTCATCATTCGTTAACAGTCCCCGCTACCTACATGAGTACACACAAGACGCATTCGCCTATGTACGAACTTACGGAAGACCTGATCTTTTTGTTACTTTTACTTGCAATCCCACATGGAAAGAAATAACCGAGGAGCTAATGCCGGGTCAAAAAAGTACTGACAGACACGATATAGTTGCTAGAGTATTTAGATTAAAAGTACAAAAATTAATGTATGTAATTAACAAAGGGAAAATTTTCGGAGAGGTGCAGCGCTTCATGTATTCAATTGAATGGCAAAAAAGAGGATTACCGCATGCCCGCCCACATTCTAATATGGCTTAAAGAGAAGTTGCGGCCCAGCCAAATAGACGACATAATAAGCGCCGAGATTCCGGATCCTGAGCAAGATAAAGAATTGTATGATACCATCGTCCGAAATATGATTCACGGTCCATGTGGAGCACGAAATTCAATATCGCCATGTATGAAAGAAGGAAAATGTACAAAGAAATTCCTAAACAGCTATTAAAAACAGTGCACAATGACAATGGCTACCCTTTATACAGACATGAGCTCCCGAAGATGGTGGCAGGAAAGTTATAATCAAATCTCGCTCTGGAGCGTTCGAAACCTTAGATAACAGCTGGATTGTCCCGTATTCGCCCATTCTATGTAAAATGTTTAATGTCACATTAATGTAGAAACATGTAGCTCTGTCCGCGCAATCAAGTATATCTGTAAGTACATAAATAAAGGAAGCGACCAAGCAATATTTAATCTCAGGAGTGAAGGTGAGGCAAATCCCGTTAATGAAGTACAGACCTTTCAAGCAGGGCGTTATGTCAGCAGTAACGAGGCAGCGTGGCGTCTCCTTGGCTTCCCTTTACACGAAAGGCACCCAACAGTTACTCACCTTGCTGTCTCCATTTTCTAAGTGCACCTTGCTGTGCACTTAGAAAATGGAGAGCGTGTATATTTCACCGAAAGAAATTTCCAAGAAAGAATTGCATCACCGCCAAAAACTATACTAACAGCCTTCTTTCAATTTTGTCAAACCGACCCCTTTGCAAAAACGTTGTTATATTCTGAAGTCCCCCGCTATTATACTTGGAACACATCTAGGAAGGAGTGGAAACGCCGTATTCAAGGCGCGCCTGTTGCAAAATGGCCCGGTGTAAAGTCATCAGATGCCCTTGGTCGTGTGTATACCGTCCATGTAACTAATTTTGAATGTTTCTGTTTACGATTGCTGCTGCACCATGTTCGGGGTCCTACAGGATATAAAGACCTTAAAACTGTCAACGGTCAGGAATGCGCAACTTATAGAAGCATGTGAAGCTCTGCATCTTTTAAAACGATAATCACTGGGATGAAACCATGGAGGAAGCTGTGCAGTGCCAGTCACCAGCCAAAATTAGGGATCTTTATGCAACTCTCATATCATCTTGCGGGCTATCTAATGCACATAAATTGTGGGACAAATATAAAGTACATGGCGGAAGATATTTTGCGAAGGTTACAGCAGACACACGCGAACATGACATACAATGAACAGATTTATAATGAAGCACTTGGAAAAATTGAAGATAAAGTAATGGCAATGGTAGGCAAAAAATTAAGCGACTTTGGAATGATAAGCCCTCAGCGAACAACCGAAAATGAACTAAGTGATGAAATTATACGTGAAACAAACTGCGATATACTAGCTTTGCAGCAGCAAGTAGCCGAATTTGTACCCCGCTTGCTTCCTGAACCAAAACGAGTTTTTGACAAAGTATTAGGACAAATTGAATCTGGAAATGGTGCACTTTTCTTTATAGATGCCCCTGGAGGAACTGGGAAGACATTTTTGTTAAATTTATTATTAGCGCAAGTACGGAAAGATAAAAACATTGCTGTGGCCGTAGCTTCCTCCGGTATAGCCGCCACGCTGCTAAGCGGGGGCCGCACCGCACATTCTGTTTTAAAACTCCATCTAAATCTAGCCCAGAAAGAATCGCCGATCTGCAACTTTAGCAAAAATAGTGCACGAGGGATAATGCTACGACAATGCAAACTTTTAGTGTGGGACGAAAGTACAATGTCGCATAAAAAAGCTGTAGAAGCACTAAATCGAACGCTCCAGGATTTGCGCAGCAATACCGATGTAATGGGAGAAATGGTGGTTTTACTGGCTGGTGACTTTCGCCAAACTTTACCTGTCATTCAAAAGGGCACACCTGCAGATGAAATTAAAGCATGCCTCAAGTCGTCTATTTTATGGAACAAGGTGACAAAATTCAGTTTAACTACGAATATGAGTGCATTTGTATAATGATATCAATGCTGGAAACTATGCTGACACACTATTAAAAATTGGCGATGGGCGGTTGGAAACGGATGCTGAGGGCTGCGTTAAATTGACGAGAGATTTTGTAATTTAGTACAGAGTCATTCTGAATTAATTGCGAGCGTTTATTCAGATTTAACGAACAACATGCATGAAGACAAATGGTTATGTGAAAGGGCGATTCTTGCACCAAAAATGAGAGCGTTAACAAAATAAATTCTGATATATTAAGCGAAGTAGCAGGAGAAATAACGGAGTATTTGTCAGTAGACACAGTTATGGACACAGAACAGAGCACTTCATATCCCGTAGAGTTTCTAAATTCTCTAGAGTTGTCAGGTGTGCCTCACATAGCTTCAATTAAAATTAGGCGTCCCAGTCATGCTAATGCGAAATTTAGATGCTCCTCGGTTATGTAACGGGACAAGGCTGCGTGTGACACATCTTGGACGGAACATAATCGGTGCTACAATTTTGACAGGCGTAGGAAAAGGTGAAAATGTTATTATACCACGGATCCCTATAATTCCCACAGACCTTCCTTTTCAATTCAAAAGATTGCAGTTCCCTATTAAGCTCAGTTTTGCAATGACAATTAATAAAACGCAAGGGCAAACGTTACAGGTAGCGGGGGTCAACTTAGAAAAACCGTGCTTCTCTCATGGTCAGCTGTATGTAGCATGTTCATCATCAGCCTGCGGCAGTCCACTGCTGGACATAGGCCTCTCCCAAGGCGCGCCACTTAGCTCGATCTTCGGCTACACGCATCCAGTTGCTACCAGCCGCCTTGCGCAGATCGTCGCTCCATCTGAGGGCGTCCCACACGTTTGCCTAAACGTGGTCTCCACTCTATGACACGCCTACTCCAACGGTTATCGCTTCTGCGACAAATGTGACCAGCCTAGTGCCACTTCAGCCTGCAAATACAGAAGGCTATGTCGGTGACCTTGGTTCTCCGGCGGATTGCTTCGTTACGAATCTTATCCACCAGAGAAACTCCGAGCATAGCTCTTTCCATCGCCCGCTGGGTGACTTTGAGTTTGTGGAGTAGTCGTACCGTTAGTGTCCACGTTTCGGCACCATATGTGAGTACAGGCAGGACGCACTGGTCAAAGACTTTCGTCTTCAAGCTTTGCGGTATGGGCGACGACCTGACGAAGCTTCGGAATGCTGCCAGCCAACTGAATCCGCCTATCGGCTTCTTTCTCGAAGTTGTTTTTATCTAACTGCACTATCTGGCCGAGGTAGATATACTCTTGAACAACTTCAAGAATCTCACCATCAACGATAATCGAATCTGGTATGACGTGACCGTTAAACATGACTTTCGTCTTATTTAAATTCATACGCAGTCCGACACGTTGAGGAAGATTCATTTAGGCCTAAGCATGTCTTGTAGTTCCTGCAGATTCTGCCATGACGACGATATCATCAGTAAGCGCAAGTGAGAGATGTGTTCGCCATTTATATTGATGCCGCGTCCATTCCAGTTTAGCGTCTTAAAAACATCTTCCAATGCATTTGTGAACAGTTTTGGGGATATTGTGTCCCCCTGTCTCACTCCACGATGCAACTGGATAGGTTTTGTAAGACCACCCTGTACTTGAACGGACATCGAGCTTGTGGTGTTTAAATGTCTCAAGACATCTATGTATCGCCAGTCAATCCGGCAGCGCTGCGGAATTCAACAGCCAATTTCGATGGAGTCAAAGGCTTTCTCATAGTCCACAAAGGCCATACAAAGAGGCTGATTATACTCATTCGTCTTCTGTATAATGCCTCACTGTATTAATGTGGTCTATGGTGCCATAACCTCCTCGAAACCCAGCCTGCTCAGGTGGTTGAAATTCGTCAAGTCTCCGCGCGATTCGATTCGTGATGACCTCGAAAACAACTTATAGACGTGGCTCAGAAGCGAGATGGGCCGATAATTCTTTAGCAATGTCTTGTCGCCTTTCTTATGAAACAAGACTGTGATGCTTCTGCTCCACGCCTTTGGAGTTCTCCCATCTCGTAAAACGCAGTTAAAAATTCGACAGAGCTCTTTTAGCAATGGTTGTTCGCCCGCTTTCAAGAGCTCTGTTGTAACTCCGTCCTCTCTGGGGCTTTTCCATTTTAAGTTGCGTAGAGGCAACTCTCGACCTCCTCCAGACAGATATCTGGCAGCTCGTCGGTAAAGTGGCGGGTTAGTGTGGCTCTGGGATCATCGCATTTCAGGTCAGGTTGCTGGTTTTGGGAGGCATATGTGCCGTAATAGCCTTCGATCTCAGCGAGAATCTCAGGCTTTGACGTGAGGGTTTTGCCATCGCATGTTTTAGTTTCGTTATGTGGCTGCTCCCGAGCTTACGAGCAAAGACTTTGGGATCCTTGTTTCGCTCTGTTGCCTCTTGAATAAGGTTTGCATTGGAGCGCCGCAGGTCCCGCATACAGCTTTCCTTACGATTCTGGTAGTGCCAGCTGTTCTGATGGCACGGCTGTTGTCCTTCACGTCTCTTTTGCATAAGCTGAAGTGTCTCGTCTGAGCTTAGACTTCCAGCCTATATGTGCCACTACAACCTATTCCCCTCATCCCTTAAGATCTTGACCACACTAGTGAGATCCTCGTCAATGTACAATGTGGGTTTTGGGCATCGAATCGATTCCGGAGTTCCAATTGGAAACGTTGGGATCCGCTATAGTTTGAAAAGCATTTGGTCGGAGCGTGGACTTTACCAGACGGGCTCTTTCAATCTTGAAATCGATATTCAGAGTGAACCTCGAAGTCGGTGATCGCCCTGTATTAAACCTATTGATCACTGAGACATCTCTGAATATGTACTTTTTGTCCGTCATGATGAAGTCGATCTCATTTTCGTCACGTTGTCGGGGCTGCGCCAGGTCCACTTTGGGGCTTTTGAAAATAAGTATTCATTAGATGAAGCCTCTTTTCGAGGAAGTTGATCAGCATTTGCCCTGTGGTTTCTACTTCCCAAACCGTGCGGTCCCATAATCGATTCAACACCTGTATGCTTCCCAACTTTGGCGGAGGTCCCCATGACGACATTAAACTGGGCTTTAGTAGTGTTGTGTAAAGCCTTCGCTATATCTCTTCACACAGCTTCAACTTCATCGTCCGGGTGTGTCGACGTTGGTGCGTAAACTTGTACAACTTTTACAGTATATTTTTCAGTTAGTTTAAACAAGATACGCTACACCTTCGACACACTGGAGATTTCAAAATGTTGTCACGGAGAACCTACGATGAAGCCCACTCCACCCTGGAAAGATCATGTCCTCAGTGATAGTAGGAGAGGCCCTGATTAGTGTGTCTCCTCTTCGAACTTCACTCAATTCCAGAACCCACCTTACATTTTCAACTCTACTTCTAATTCTGCAATGTTCTCGTCGTGCCGCAGAGTTCGTCCATTGTACGTCGCCAGGTCCAGTTTGTGGTGGTATCCTGCCCTCCCGGGGATTCTTAGCACCCCTGTACCACAGTTGCCATGACCGCCACCACGGTCAGGTACACGGTGGACAGCCGAACTGGGGCCGTGTTTTGGTGCTTACCATGGGAGGCCCTTAATCGCCACGCTGGGCAAGCGGGTTGGCGATCGCAGTGTCAGACACGTCGCACCTGTAACGCTGCAGCCCATCACAGATCTGGATATTTTTGGCCTGACATGTAGCATCTTCGCGTGTTGTAGTGTAGTATATATATAGCCCTCACGACTATATATATTAGAGTTAAGTTAAGAATAAGGAGCAGTATAATTAAAGTTCTAGTAGCAACAACACGTCTCCTATTTATTAAAAACCTTCAACATTACATGGCGACCCTGCCAGGCGGTGCGCTGCGACAATGCACGCACTGCCGGGGCCTACTACATAAAAAGAAAAAATATTATAAGAAATCTAAATTAAATTATGAAGGGCTTGTTAAGAAGATTGACAATAAAAAAAAAATAACAAAGAACATAATACCGGATGTGACAAATAAAATTTAAATTATGAATATAAGAAGAGACAAATATTTTACTTATATTTAAAGAAGATTTTTGAAGACCAATTTAGTAAGACAACCAAGAAATGACAAACAAAGAAGAAATGAAGAAAGACCTGAAGAAGAAATTATAGAAGAAGCTCTAGTAACATTGCTATTAAATTAAGATTGACAAGTTTCAAGGAAGAAGATTTCAAGATCCAGAAAACATCTTAATCAATATTCCTTCAAGATAAAGTACCAATTTTATCAAAATAAAAACGAAAGAAAGAAACGTGCCCAACCACATCGGTGAGCTAACAACATCTTTGAGTGCCAGAGCAGCAGAAAGAAATCAGGAGTACAACCAGCGACCAGCCAAGTTCCGTAGCAGGTACAAGACATACTTATCTCAAGCGCCGAATGTAATATATACATATATGTGTGTATATATACATAAACTCTCACGCCTGTCACCCAGAGGGTAGGCAGATACTACGGACTTCCATTTGGCACGATCTGACACATCTCTCTCGCCTCCTTCACATCTATATACCTACGCATACACGCTCGTCGGTTAAAGGTACTCTTAATTTGGCCCATTTTTAATATAATTACTATATTATTACTTAAATAATGTTATACACAGTTCTGGGAAAGAAAAACTTTTAAATCATTAATTAACAAGTAGGAAAAACATTAGTACTTATTAATAGAAAAATTCAAAATGATGTATTAAACCGCAACAATTATTCGGTAAATAACCACTTGTTAATAATAATAATATTCTTTTTTGCAACAATATGGTTTACAATGGTGTTTAAGTATAATTTAGTTTACATATTATATTATAGTAGTGTGCAAATATTAATGGTCAAGTAACTATAACAATATTTATCGAAATTTTAACAACACATAAATTATTCAATATTATTCAATTTATGGTAACTAATTAGTTATGTAACAGCGTCAGAGGAAATACCAACGTAAGATTGTTATTATGGCTCAATGTCATATACTATATTCTGTTATACTATATACATATATTATACTATAATTATATGTTGATATGACCATTAATTTGTCAATCATTATATATTATAAATTATAAATGTTACATCCAATTATCATTAATTTATTTCTGTATTTATGTCCAATTTATTAATTATGACAAGTTTTATATAAAGTAATATTCAATAAAAAATAATTTATTACTAAAACAAAATTTAAGTAGGTCGTTACCGTATAAGAGTTCTCCTAATTAAGAATAACAATAATATACACAGGTACATAACACCAGCATATCCTTAGATAGGGTACACTTCGAAAAAAAAAACGGAAAGGGAAATTGATTAAAAAAAATGCTATCCTATTATAAAGTTTATATGTCGCCGACCTAAGAGAGTTTTAATAGTAATATTTCTTAACAGAGTTAAACTTTGACTGACAAAAATATTATCCCATTTTGTACAAAAATTAACAAGGATGTATTTAAAAGGTGTGAAGAATGAAAGAAAGGAATGTTCAAAAGTGTGAATATGAATGATTGGGTTGCTAAGTTTCGTCAATATTGGACTGATCACCCAAATATTGATGAATGCTTAAACTCCTGGTATGGAATTCATTATGAACGAGAATAATGCAAGTTAGTATAGTAAGTGGAGCATGCAAGTGTATAAAAGTAATCGATAGAGTCAAATAGATAATAACATGTTAATAAGGAACACGGTAATGTATAAATAAAGAATGAAATAAGAGTTATGAAAATAAAATTAAAACAAAAGTTTATCTTGATATGATATTAATGGAGAGATACGGGAACAACGTCCATCACTGGTATAGCATATAGTCCTCAAGCAGGGTATGTTTCCATGATTGGATGATAAAATCGGAGATAACGGGTACTAGGGAACAATACCTTCAGTACAAGTGATGTGAAGAGTTTACTCATATTAGTACTGTTGGGGACAGAGAAGTCTTAAATTTGTTACCCTTGATAATGGTACATAGAGGTCACGTCCTTCATTGGATCATAGTGTGAACTTAGTTTTCCTCAGTGACAATTGTTGGAGTCCTTTTATAATGACTTAAACGTAGACCTCAAGGTTGTGCGCACAACCCAAGGTACAGTTTTACCTTGATATAGTATGATTTAAAAAGTTTATGTACCAATAAAATAAAATGAATGTAATGAAAATGTAATATAGTACCAAGTAAATGGGGGCCATATGTATAAAGTACCCGCATGATAAACATCATGAAGTAAAATATAAATGAAGTGAATTAAAACTCCGATTCCCGGTATCTAATTAATAATAAATATATAAGTGAATAGAATACTAAAAGAAATAAGGCTAGCTAAGGTCAAAATATTAACAAATAAAAGAAAGTACGTACAAAATATGAAAAATAAAAATAAATAAAAAAGGCCGGATAATAAAAACAAAGGATATGAGGTAGTGTTAGTATGAAAATATATAACATGCAAGGACATGAGAACAATTAAAATGAGGTAATAAGGGGATCCCGAACAAATCGACCAAATCTAAAAGTGAGATTTGTAGTTATTTTCCATTTCTGTATTAGGGCTATTAATGCTACCCAAAATGCTACTCACAAGTTACACATGTACCTAGCAACTATATTATCTATCCACATAACCGTAAACAAAAAAAATATTAACAAAAATAATAAGCACATTTTCGCGTACTTAGTTATTTTACCATATTTTATATGAATTTACAAGATTTTTTCATATTTACAATAACTACACTAAATTTCTCTTTTATGTTTTTTTTTATCTAAAATTTGTACAATTTTTAAAAGGCACACAAAATTTTGTATATTGGTTACTAAAATCAAGTCCAAAGTGTACTCTACTATTATAAGTTTCATAATGTAACAGTATTTTTTATATTATAGACACCGAAACATAAAATTATGTTATCTGCTTTAAAAAAAAATCTCTTCTAATCTTAATAAATATTTTGTTAAACAAACTTTAGGTGTGTAATAGTCTATATTTTAAATTTCTGTAATGAATATTCGATAATGTATGTAATCGTATTATCACAATGAAATCTAACTATCTAAACTGTGTAAATTAAGAAGAAATGTTTAAAACAAATATTTAACGGAAAACTATTAGGAAAGGAAAATTATTTTATTTACGATATCATTTTATTGTATTGTTGAAAGTAGGTACCATCATACGATGTAATCTCAAACGTTTCCATATACGTGTACTTCGAATTTAAAACAAAGGTGTCACAAATCGCTTACGCGGCTGGGATCGCAACATGTATTTTGATCTGTCTATTGTTATGTTAACGAAAATGATTAGGTACATTGCTTTGCATTGACTTCTTTGTTCTGGATATCTTAATATGAAATGTAACAAACTATTTTCGGTATAATATTGATTAAACTATCAAATCATAAACTTTTATCCATTACAATTTATTATTTTCTGGGAAAATAGTACAGTAATGCCAACTTACTTGTGTGGATTATGAAAATAATTACTTCATTTAATATGATTTAGAAACTCATTATACTATGTTTACAACTAATTAATTTAAATTTTGTTGTGCCCATAATATTGTGAGCCTCAATCCCTGACTGACAACGATATACCTACCTAAATATTATATGAGCCTATGTGATATAAATTTGTAATGCCTGAAAAATTATACCAGATGTCCGCGAATTTCTCAAATATTTACTATATTGCCTAATAATGTCAAATATGTATGTTGTATGTGTGCATGATACATCATACCAAATCTATTGTGACCTTGAAATTACTATGGGACAGGGGGATCTGGCCACCCGACGTACCCATAGAATATACCTGTTTTGACTTTTGTAATTTATATTCTTATTAGATTTAAGTTTAATTTTGATTTTATAGTTAAAAAAAAAAAAACAAATGTAATCATTTCTTTTTTATTTATTTTTTTGTCGGTGGGAGGTGTAGTGTAGTATATATATAGCCCTCACGACTATATATATTAGAGTTAAGTTAAGAATAAGGAGCAGTATAATTAAAGTTCTAGTAGCAACAACACGTCTCCTATTTATTAAAACCCTTTTCAACATTACATATGCCGATAATTCTTTAGCAATGTCTTGTCGCCTTTCTTATGAAACAAGACTGTGATGCTTCTGCTCACACGCCTGAGTTCTCCCATCTCGTAAAACGCAGTTAAAAATTCGACAGAGCTCTTTTAGCAATGGTTGTTCGCCCGCTTTCAAGAGCTCTGTTGTATCCGTCTCTCCTGGGGCTTTCCATTTTAAGTTGCGTAAGGCCAACTCGACCTCCTCAGACAGATATCTGGCAGCTCGTCGGTAAAGTGGCGGGTTAGTGTGGCTCTGGGATCATCGCATTTCAGGTCAGGTTGCTGGTTTTGGGAGGCATAGTGTACCGTGTAGCCTTCGATCTCAGCGAGAATCTCAGGCTTTGACGTGAGGGTTTTGCCATCGCATGTTTTTAGTTTCGTTATGTGGCTGCTCCCGAGCTTACGAGCAAAGACTTTGGGATCCTTGTTTCGCTCTATTGCCTCTTGAATAAGGTTTGCATTGGAGCGCCGCAGGTCCCGCCGTACAGCTTTCCTTACGATTCTGGTGAGTGCCAGCTGTTCTGATGGCACGGCTGTTGTTCCTTCACGTCTCTTTTGCATAAGCTGAAGTGTCTCGTCTGAGAGCTTAGACTTCCAGCCTATATGTTGCCTACTACACAACCTATTCCCCTCATCCCTTAAGATCTTGACCACACTAGTGAGATCCTCGTCAATGTACAATGTGGGTTTTAGGGCATCGAATCGATTCCGGAGTTCCAATTGGAAACGTTGGGATCCCGCTATAGTTTGAAAAGCATTTGGTCGGAGCGTGGACTTTACCAGACGGGCTCTTTCAATCTTGAAATCGATATTCAGAGTACCTCGAACAAGTCGGTGATCGCTTCCTGTATTAAACCTATTGATCACTGAGACATCTCTGAATATGTACTTTTTGTCCGTCATGATGAAGTCGATCTCATTTTTCGTCACGTTGTCGGGGCTGCGCCAGGTCCACTTCCTTTGGGGCTTTTTTTGAAAATAAGTATTCATTAGATGAAAGTTGATCAGCATTTGCCCCCTGTGGTTTCTACTTCCCAAACCGTGCGGTCCCATAATCGATTCAACACCTGTATGCTTCCCAACTTTGGCGTTAAGGTCCCCCATGACGACATTAAACTGGGCTTTAGTAGTGTTGTGTAAAGCCTTCGCTATATCTTCATACATAGCTTCAACTTCATCGTCCGGGTGTGTCGACGTTGGTGCGTAAACTTGTACAACTTTTACAGTATATTTTTCAGTTAGTTTTAAAACAAGATACGCTACACTCTTCGACACACTGGAGATTTCCAAAATGTTGTCACGGAGAACTCTATTGACGAGAAAGCCCACTCCACCCTGGAAAAGATCATGTCCCTCGTGATAGTAGAGTAGGTGGCCTGATTAGTGTGTCCTCTCCCTCTCTTCGAACTTCACTCAATTCCAGAACATGCCACCTTACATTTTTCAACTCTACTTCTAATTCTGCAATGTTCTCGTCGTGCCGCAGAGTTCGTCCATTGTACGTCGCCAGGTCCAGTTTGTGGTGGTATCCTGCCCTCTCCCGGGGATTCTTAGCACCCCCTGTACCACAGTTGCCATGACCGCCACCACGGTCAGGTACATAGGGACGGCCGGGAACTGGGGGCCGTGTTTTTTTTGGTGCTTACCATGGGGAGGCCCTTAATCGCCACGCTGGGCAAGCGGGTTGGCGATCGCAGTGTCAGACACGTCGCACCTGTAACGCTGCAGCCCATCACAGATCTGGATATTTTTGGCCTGACATGTAGCATCTTCGCGTGTGTCAAATGCCCAGAATCTCCACATTCTTTCCCCGAATGGAAAAACATAGAACATTGTGTACAGTAGCGTCTTAAAATAGTGTTCAGTTAGTTTTTTTTCCAAAATTCCCACAATCAATTAATCAGAATTCCCACAGATCTTCCCTTTCAATTCAAAATTTCCTATTTAGCTCAGTTTCTTTTCAATTCCAAATGCTGCACCTCTGACGGACCTATTAAGCTCAGTTTCCTTTCAACTCAAAAGGCTGCATCTCTGACGGATCTTTTATTTGGCTCAGTTTCCTTTCAATTCAGAAAACTGCATCTCTGACGAATCAATTTAGCTCAGTTTCTTTTCAAAGTCTGCATCCTGACGGATAATTATGCTCAGTTTCCTTTAATTAAAAAAATATCCCATTTTCATTTGGAATAAACAGGCTATTTTCATGCTTTCCTATACGCTGCGTTTCAAAACATTTAAATAGGCTTACGAACAATTTTGCTCAGTTTCCTTTTAATGGCTGCATCTCTGACAAATCTATAAAACTCAGTTTTCTTTCAATTCAAAAAGCAATGGATAGTTCATTTCCCAGTGACCATGCGGGCGAAGCCGCGGGTAACAGCTAGTTACTATATAATCTTGAAAATACGGAATCAAGGGAAAAGCATATGATTGGCTTGAGCGTTATCTGACTGGTCGTGAACAGTGAGTAGAGGTAGCTAAAATTCAAAAGGGCAATAAAATTACAAGCCCTTATTCTATAAAAAAAGCAGGTCTCTGTTAATAAATAATAAATACGGTGTCCCACAGGGAAGTGTGTTAGGCCCTTTTTATTTCTAATATGCATTAATGATCTTCCAAACGTCACTGACCACAAAGCTAACCTGTTTGCGGCTGATACTGCAGTAATTGTTAAGTGTAAGTATAGAAAATTATATAAAAATGTAATATGTTTTACCATTATACATTATTATACATTCTGAAGATTCACATGTACTTACCCGACATAACATATCTTTGGATAACTCACCTTCAATGTCAGACCAACTACTCTCAAGAGGTATGTATTGTACAGTTACAGACGCAATCGATGTTCAAGAATTAAAATAAACTATTAACGGATTACAATTAGAATTAGCTAGAAGGGATTGGAAAGCTATATATTAGAAAATAACGCCCTTCGAGATCAAAACTCTAAACTTCTCAAAGAAAATAAAGTCTTAAAAACGCTGTGCCAATCTCCAATACACGACAATAGTATAATAAAAAGCACCAAGAAAAAATCTAAGTCGCCTTTGCAAATAACTAAAGTCATCCAGTTCACTTACACAGAGACAATCTTTTATAACCGATGATCAGTTGAACCTGCAACGGCAAATCACAGAGTTTCAACAAAAATTGAGCGATGTGCAAATAGAAATTGAAACCCTCAATAAACATATTCATAAGTTGAAACTGAAATTGCGTGACACGAATTCATCGCGTTCACAACCCTGTATTAAATTGACCCCTACATCTGCTAAGAAAAACGATAACAGGAAAAGAATATTTATCTACGGATCACAATAGTGTGTCGGCCTATCCTCGGCCCTAATTCGATCAAGAGAAAATACGTCGTATGAAAAATATACATTCACATCTCAAACGAAGCCTGATGCCCTGACTACAGATATTTTAAAAGACCGTCAAAACGTTGATTTAACGCCCCATGAAAAACTAATATTATGTATTGGTGAAAATTACTACGATATAAAAAATTTGATATCCCAACTTCGGAAATTATTAAATACTTTTAAAAATTATGACATACTCTTGTTAATGTATTTAAAACTAAGTATATTAATATATATGTCTTAAATAATAGTATACTAAAAATATGTAATAAATTTAAAAGATGCCATTTTGTGATATGTACAAATGAAACTATTTTTGACATGTGTAATTCAATTAATTTTCTTAAAGCCTTTGATTCCGTCGAAATTTGGGCAGTGCTGCAGTCCCTTCAGCGATGCCAAGTTGACTGTCGGTATATCGAAGTGCTGAAGTGTTTGTATAGTAGGGCTACAATGGCTATCCGAGTACAGAACCAGAATACTAAACCTATCCAACTGCAGAGAGGTGTAAGACAGGGTGACGGTATATCCCCGAAACTCTTCACCGCTGCATTGGAAGACGTTTTCAAGCTTCTGGACTGGATTATTAACATCAACGGCGAGTACATCACTCACCTTCGATTTGCCGAAGATATAGTCCTTATGGCAGAATCGCTGGAGGACCTAAGCACTATGCTCAATGACCTTAATAGTGCCTCCCAACGGATAGGTCTTAAGATGAACATGGACAAAACAAAGATCATGTATAACGTCCATGTCACACCTATGCCGGTAGTTGTTGGGAGCACTAAGCTTGAAGTTGTTGACGATTGTATGTTTACCTGGGACAAATAGTCCGAATAGGTAAGTCCAACTTCGACCGGGAGGTCAATCGACGGATTCAACTCGGCTGGGCAGCGTTCGGGAAATTACGGCACATCTTCTCGTCAGGTTATACCTCAAAACTTGAAAACGAGACTGTACAACCATTGCGTGTTGCCAGTGATGACCTATGAAACTGAGACGAGGTTCTTCACTGCTGGCCGGATGAGGAAGCTCAAGGTTGCTCAGCGAGTTATGGAGAGGACTATGCTCGGAGTTTCTCTGCGTGATTGACTTAGAAATGAGGATATACGCAGTAGAACCAGAGCGACCGGCATAGCCCAACGGATTAGTAAGCTGAAGTGGCAATGGGCCGGCCATATAGCTCGAAGAACCGACAATCGATGGGGAAAACAGGTTCTCGAGGGGCGGCCTCGTACCGACGGACAAAGTGTAGGGCGTCCCCTTACTAGATGGTGTGACGATCTGGTAAGACATGCAGTATGTGGATGGATGCAGGTGGCTCAGGACCGTGCTTTGTGTAATTCTTGGGGGAGGCCTATGTGCAGCAGTGGACTTGTGAAGCTCTGTAATGATGATGAATGATAAAGGGACCCAAAAACACCCAAGTCACACTTTGTTTATAAACGAGACTATTGCCTTGAAAATATAAAAAAGTTCAAAAATTGCATTAACGATATATCATGGTCTGAAGTTTACGAGAAGTTTGACGCGAACATGGCATTTACAAATTTCCATGATATGTTGTTATGTTTATTTTATAATTTATGTTTTCCGGACATAAAAATCACAATAAACAATATTAATTTTAAAAAACAAAAATCGACGGATCGACGGACTCGGATAAGCCGTGGTCTAAAAATAAGTTGCAAAACAAAAAGATATCTACGCTTTAAATATTAAAATAATAAGACATCAGTAAATAAAGAAACGTACATGGCCTACTCCAAATTATTAAAAAAATGCATTAATAACAAACATTAAAATTATAAATCGAAGTAAAAACTGAAGTTATGATATCGTGGATTGTTATAAATGGATTGTTATACAGGGCGACACTGAAAGTTTTTAAAACTGGCCACTTGAAAATGAAAATTTGAACTTAAACTTCCATAAGCAAACGAAATAATTTAGAAAAATAAAAATATGGATTCAGATTCATTCGATAATGTCACATATAGGAAACGACAAACTACTGGTTCGTTAGACTCGATAGTAGGCTTATCTATTTCGACTGATGAGCATGAGAAACCAATACTCGACACCACTATGATGAGCTTGCCAGATAGCCTACATAACAATAGCAATAATGACATAATTAATAGTTTAAATGAAGAAATAAAAATACTTAAGATGCAACTAATGAGTGCGCATCAAGAAATAGAAAATTTGAATTGTGAAAACTTTCGATTGAAATCAGATCTACAAAAATCGTTAAAAACTGTTGAAACTAATAAAAATATCTGCGTAACCCCTGATAGAAAAATAATACATCGTCATCAACTCGTAAAAAAAAGTATAGACAGCAGAAATTGCCTGTTACACAAGACATTGAGTTAGAAACTATAGAGGATAATAACGAAAAGAGTAACTCTAATATGTTAAATAAAGAAACACAGACTACCTATCTCAATATGGACGCACAGACACAAACAGAACAAAATCTAAAAACATCATCAAAACAGTGCAACATTGCTAACAAAAACTTAACAGGCACTAAATCCACATCTAAACAAAAAAATAAACTGTGTATAATAAGCAGCGGCTGCACAAAGGGAACTCTGCCATTAATTGAAAAAATATTCTTGGATGATTTTGACTACTGCCATTATCTACTACCAAATACTGCCACAAACGATTGGTTAAATAATATTGAAAATATGCTACAAGACTTTACAATGAAATATTACTGCTTGATTTTTATAGGTGAAAATGATATAAATAATAATATATTGGAGAACCTAAAAAAGTCATTGAAAAATGCAACTCATACCAATAGCATCGTATGTACACCAACCTACATAAAAGGTGCACTCATACACAATTACAGAGTCGAGCTATTCAATAATCTCCTGTGCTTAGACGTAAAGAATCAAATTTATGCCTATTTTTTCGACATTAATTTCTCTCTGACACATAAAATGTTCTCCTATAAGACTGGAAGAATAAATAAAACCGGATGGAAGTACATCTACGAGAACATTATGTCAAATATAATGATAAATTACGAATTATTTTCTGCTCATGACGATCAAGTAATTATCACTTTGAACCAACCAAGTAGAATCAATGAATGCACGCCGCAGGAAACAGGTGAAGAAACCTTTTTTCGTGACTTCTAAACACCTGCATGTTCTACATCAGAATATTGCAGGATTAATGAACAAATCTGAAGCAATCTCGGTGAGCCTTGATGAACTATTAGATGAAAATATAAATGTGGACATCTTTTACTGAACATTTTATCATGGCAGGTTATGAATCCCTCCTAAGTATTCCAAATTATCAACTAGCAGCATGTTTTGCTCGAAAGGAAAGTAAGAGAGGAGGATCATGCATACTCGTCAAAAACGGCCATCGTTTTAAGGAATTAAATCAAATTGCAAAAATATCTGTGACTGGCGTGTTTGAATGCTGCGCAATTGAACTGATTGACTATAAGATAGTTTTAGCATGTGGTATACAGGGTTCCCAAACTTAGTAATTTTAATTTATGTATACAGAAAATACAAATAATATTGCAAACACTAAGTAAGAATTGTTATGCTAATATTGTAATAGCGGGTGATTTTAACGTAGATTTATTAAAGCGAAATGTACAGACTTTAGATTTTGAATGTGTATTTATGAATTTTGGTTTGAAATTGGCAGTAAATCAACCTACTCGCCTAAAAAGTCAACCATGTATTGACAACATCGCTCATAACTTTACTAAGAAATGTGTTGTTAAAATGCGTGAACTAGGATTATCTGATCACACAGCACAAATATTCAAATTTCCTGTTCAAACAATTTTTAATAATAAATACTGGCGAGTCACTAAAAGAGACTATTGTAAGGAAAACATAAGTAAATTCAAAGTTGTTTAAAAAGCTTATCGTTTCGAATATGCGAAACTTCTGATCCTAATGATGCCTACAATATTTTTTAGATACATTTACTCTTTACTATAAGTTATGTTTTCCCGAGGTAACTAAAACTATTAATATTATCAAAAACCAAATGGATATCTCAGTAAAAATATGTAGCAAAAGAAGCGCCAATTATTACAATATAGGCATAAACCAAATGAAATAAACAAAATATTTTTACTAATTATTCTAAAAGACTAAAACTTATAATTAAGCTTACTCAAAGCGCAAAACAACTATACAATAAAGACCTCTGCGTGTAAATCTAAAGCAACTTGGAAGATAATTAATAGTTCAAAACTAAATTTACCCAGAGACATTATTAGAAAATTAAAATCAACAATAATATAATCACTAAACCTAAAGACATAGCTAATGAATTTAATACATACTTTATTGAAAAATAATCCCCATAAATAATTATTTTAAAATGTTACATCTTTATAGAAAACAGATTAAACTCCTTCTTTTTAGCCCTGTGTAACCCCATGGAAATATACAAAATAATAAACTCATTAAGAAATACAAATAGTGTTTATGATGGTCTTTCAACGAAAGTCGTCAAAGCTGTTGCTGGAGAAATCTGTACACATTTGAGTTATATTTTAAATCTAAGCATCGATACTGGTATTTTTCCAGAGGCACTGAAAATATCGATTGTAAAGCCATTATTTAAAAAGAAGATAAGCAACTTATGCAATACTACCGACCTATCTCTCTATAAGTATTATCTCTAAAATATTTGAGAAATATATATATAAACAATTATACACTTATCTTGAGAAGAACAATATACTAACTCAAGAACAGAAAGGCTTTCGTAATAATAAAACAATAAATATGGCTATTTATGACTTTGTATAAAGTCATGATAAATGTAGACAAAAACATTCCTGTTAGCACCATATTTTGTGATATGACGCAAGCGTTTGACTACGTTTCTCATAACATTTTGATTAGGAAGAAGTTTATGGTATCCGAGGTAACGTTTCGCGTCTCATAGAATCATATATTACGAATAGAAAGCAATATACAGAAATAACATCAGTAAACACACACACCAAACATGAAGAAACTTATCGATCATCAGGTCGAGTAGTTAAATATGGTGTGCCTCAAGGCAGTGTCTTGGGACCTCTATTGTTTATTATATATATCAATGACCTACCTAAAAGCATTAACCAATACGTGACACTATTTGCCGATGACAGTACCATAACTATACCTTATAAAAATAATGATACCTATAATAATGATTAGGGAATTATTAATTCCCTAATATAATGATATCATTGATATTAGGGAATTAATAATTCCCTAATATCAATGATAAAATGGCTATAAAATAATAATTTAAAAATCAATTTGGAAAAAACTAATATTATGCACTTTACACAAAGAGGATCTACTATGTCAAACCTACATACACACACAATAATAAAATGATTAATGAGGTAGATAATGCAAGTTTCTGGTGTAATTATTGACAAAAACAATTGGAAAACACACACAGAAGCCTTAATAAAAAAATCAGTAAATCTTCTTACGCATTCTACAAATTAGTACCAATGCTCAATATCGATGCCTTCTCACAGCGTACCATGGTTTAGTTTCCTCCATTCTTAGATACGGCATTATCTTTTAGGGTAACTCTACGAATAAAGAATAAGTATTTAAAGCCCAGAAGCAATGCATAAGGACCATTTTCAAACTAAAGGTCACGGAGAGCTGTAAACCATTTTTCATACAATATAAATTATTGACATTACCCTCACTTTATATTTTGGAAAGCGCAATGTTCGTTAAGAGCAATCTAACCTATTCCACGCATGTCTGATGCGGTCGTGCGTAATAGACGTGATAACAGTAAACTTCGTCTACATAAATCAAAACTACTTTAATGAATAACAGCATATTTGCATGGACCCAAAAATATATAATAAAATTCCTAAACGCTGGAAAGAACATAATAGTGACATACTCAAAAATAAATTAAATAATTTCCTTGCAAATAAAGCCTACTACAATATTAATGACTTTCTGCAAGACAACATTGACCACTAACTGCTATGACATATAATATCTACATTTATATAAATTATTACACATTATCTTTCCCCGTGTAGTGGCGGGTAAGAATACCCACTACCCCATATCTTCCCGTGGGTGTCGTAAGAGGCGACAAAGGGAAACTGATACAGAAGATGGGCAGCAGCATCTTCTGATAAAGCCAAAAACAATAAAAACTGCGGTTGCCAACCGCTCGCCAAGCGTGGCAACTATGGCAATATACCCCATGAGCGACGACACAAAGACGCCCCAGTCCCCGGCGGCCCCGCTATTCCTGGCTACGGTGGCGACCATGGTAACGGCGGGCAGGGGCGCTAAGAATCTCCGGTGGAGGTTCGGTTGCCTCCTACGACGACTCGACCTGGCAACATATAACGCACCTGAGGACTGACGAGAAGATCCTAGAGCTGTAAGAAGAGATAGATAAGTTACGCTGGAATATAATAGGACTATCCGAGGTCCGAAGAGAGGGGGAGGACACGGTAATCCTCGAATCCGGCAACTTATTTTATCACCGGGAGGGCGACCATCTGTCCCAAGGAGGTGTCGGATTTATCGTCCACAAGTCTCTCGTTAACAACGTTGTAAAGATCGGGAGTGTGTCGACGACTTATACTCAGAATCACCAAACGGTATTCGCTGAAGGTCATACAGGTTTACGCACCAACCTCGGCACACCCCGATGAGGAGGTGGAGAAAATGTATGAGGATATCTCTAGAGCCATGCATTCCTCCAAAACCCACTATACGGTGTTAATGGGAGACTTCAACGCAAAACTAGGCACAAGAGAGAGCGGTGAGCTGAAAGTAGAAATTCGGAATAGGGCAACAGGAACCCAAGGGCCAGCAGCTGGCCGACTTTATGGAGAAAGAGGACTCTTTATGATGAACTCTTTCTTCCAAAAGCGGCCCCACAGAAAGTGGACCTGGTCGAGCCCCGACGGTTCGACAAAAAATGAGATTGACTTCATTATGACGACCAGACGACAACTGTTCAGTGATGTCTCAGTGATCGCGAGGTGAAAACTGGCGGCGATCACCGAATGGTGAGGCACACTGAACCTAAACGTTAAGTTGGAGAGGTCACGTCTAATGAAGTCAACGCCCGTCCTCGTGCTCTAACCAAAGTCCTGAAACTTTCAGCTCGAGTTACAAAATCGTTTTCAGTGCCTAGAATTTGGCAATGAAGTGGACGATATGAATGACAAGCTTGTGGAAACTGTCCATGCGGTCGGAGCTAAGTTCTGTAAGACCCGTCGCAGAAGAACACAAAAACTCTCCGATCACACTCTTAATCTCATGGTTGTTAGACGGGAGATGAAGCTGCAGTCTTCAGCAGATTTGACAGCATACAGGCAACTGAACAGACAGATCTCCAAATGCATGCGGCGGGACTTGCGCAACTTCAATACAGCTCGTAATGAAGAAGCGATCGAGCGGAACCAGGGCTCCAAAGTCTTTGCCAGAGATCTGTCTGCCAGAAAGAGCCAACTGTCGAAGCTGAAGACCGAATGTGGCAGCATCGTTTCCGGGACACCTGAGATTTTGAGTGAGATTGAGAGGTTCTATGGGCAGCTGTACACGTCATCGTTGGAGCCACACGCAAGTGTGAGTAACGATCCAAGAGCAAGTCTTATCCGACACTATTCCGATGTCAATCTGAGCGAAATTAGAATGGCTCTCCAGCACTTTAAAAATGGCAAGGCCCCTGGCGAGGATGGAATTACAGCAGAGCTTTTGAAAGCGGGTCAAAAATCGGTACTTGAAGCCCTTCGGAAGCTCTTTAATTCTGTCCTCCATGGTGGTGTAGTGCCGGAGGCGTGGAGCAGAAGTGCGGTTGTCTTGTTCTTCAAGAAAGGCGACTACGCTTTCTTGAAGAACTACAGACTTATTTCCCTTGTGATCCGCGTCTACGTGTTGTTTTTGAGGATCATTATGAATCGTCACGCATGCAGACTCGACGACTTCAGCCTCCCGAACAAGCCGGTTTCCAAAAAGGCTTTAGCACCATAGACCACATACATACCCTTCGGCAAATTGTACAGAAGTCCGACGAGTACAATCTGCCACTTTGCCTTGCGTGTGTGGACTATGAGAAAGCCTTTGATTCCGTCGAAATTTGGGCGGTGCTGCAGTTCCTTCAGCGGTGCCAAGTGGACTGTCGGTATATCGAGGTGCTGAAGTGTTTGTACAGTAGGGCTACGATGGCTATCCGGTACAGAACCAGGTATGAAACCTATCCAACTGCAGAGGTGTAAGACAGGGTGACGTAATATCCCGAAACTCTTCACCGCTGCATTGGAAGACGTTTTCAAGCTACTGGACTGGAAAGTATACGGTATTAACATCAATGGCGAGTACATCACTCACCTTCGATTTGCCGACGATATAGTCCTTATGGCAGAATCGCTGGAGGACCTAAGCACTATGCTCAATGACCTCAATAGTGTCTCCCAACGGATAGGTCTCAAGATGAACATGGACAAAACAAAATCATGTTTAACGTCCATGTCACACCTATACCGGTAGTTGTTGGAGCACTAAGCTCGAAGTTGTTGACGAATATGTTTACCTGGGGCAAATAGTCCGACTAGGTAAGTCCAACTTCGACCGAGAGGTCAATCGACGGATTCAACTCGGCTGGGCAGCGTTCGGGAGATTACGACCCATCTTCTCGTCAGGCATACCTCAAATCCTCAAAACTAAATTGTACAACCAGTGCGTGTTGCCAGTGATGACATACGGAACTGAGACGTAGTCCTTCACTGCTGACCGTATGAGGAAGCACAAGGTCGCTTAGCGAGTTATGGAGAGGGCTATGATCGGAGTATCTCAGCGTGATAAACTTAGAAATGAGGATATCCGCAGTAGAACCAGAGTAACCGACATAGCCCAAGGAGTTAGTAAGCTGAAGTGGCAATGGGCCGGCCATATAGCTCGAAGAACCGACAACCGATGGGGAAGAAAGGTTCTAGAGTGGCAGCCTCGTACCGGCAGGCGAAGTGTAGGGCGTCCCCACTAGATGGGTGACGACCTGGTAAGACATGCAGGAAGTCAATGGATGCAGGTGGCTCGGGACCGTGCTTTGTGGCATTCCGTGGGGGAGGCCTATGTTCAGCAGTGGACTTGTGAAGGGCTGTAATGAATGAATGAATGAAACATTATCTTACTGCTAATTGAACATAATAAAGTAGAATTCATAAAATAATCGAAAATAATAATATACGAAATTGACTAATGTAAGTATGTAACACTAAGAATTTGTACAATCATTTAGGTAAATAAAGGTATGTTTTTAGGTACAATTATATTTAAATATATAGATTCTCTTCTCTAATGATGTTTGTTTTCTGTTTTAATGTTTATTGTATAATTTATTAGCCAATTAGAATTGTAATTTTTTTATTTATTTTTTTAATATTTGTACGCCGTAGAGGCTAAACATGACTGTCGAGATATTTTCTTTTAACATATGTATGTATACTCATGTTTGAACAAATAAAATGATCTTTATCTTTATCTTTAAAAAAAATAAGTTCAAATTTTGAAAATAGAACTCTTTGCCAATATTATTGTATATGTATTTTATTAATTTGTCGTTTGTTTACGATTTGGCGGCAAATTGAAAATTGTCTGTGTCACCTCACTATGAATTTAACGCGAGAAAATTTTCGTACAATGATTTTTTATGATTTTCTATGTCATTTAAGTCAACAAGAAAGTTATGACAGACTTCGTTTGGCCTTTCACGATGAAGCCCCATCTCGTGCCACTGTTTACAACTGGTTTAATGAGTTTCAACGTGATCGCACTAATCTCACCGATAATCTGCGTGAGGGACGGCCTTCTACGGCGACAACTGAAGATAACATCAGTGTTGTGCGGCGTATGATAGAGACTAACAAAAGAGTGACTTATCAGCAGATTCGGACAAGCTTAGGCATCGGTATGAGTCAAGTGCACAAAACTCCATGAACATTTAGCGGTCAGGAAGCTTTGTGCCTGGATACCTCATAATTTGACAGAGGCCCAAAAACTCCGTCGTGTTGATTGGTGTTGTGAAATGGTTCAAAGCCAAAAAGCAAAGTTAACTAGCCGTTGCAAATGCTATTATATATGTTTTTATGAACGTATAAAGACATTAGTATATTTTTAAGTTTCATCCTTTAGTTTTATACAAATTTTCAGTAATATGAGCCAGACGGTCTTGTATAGCACCTATATTTCAGCAATATAACAAACAATTTAGATTGCTTGGTGATGAAATCACCTGGGTGTGCTGATGGTTAACAAGAATGGATCGTATACTTTTGTACTTGTAATGTACCATGCCACCATGCTTTGTTCTGAAAAACTAATTTTATTTTTATTTTATAAAATAAAACACATTTGTATTTTGTTTTATGAATGTATCCAAAACTGTTCCCGAGCTATGTCGATACTATTTAATAAAATCCATATTTTACTACTAATTTCAGTAAGTACCTAATTTCACTAAATACCTAATTCCAAACAGCCCCGTGAAAAGTGATATCATCAACATCACAAAGGTAAAAGGACGGCAAATTTTAAGCCTACGCTATGACAACTTTAATCACAGCATTTTTACTAATAAGGCTCCTTTTCTGCCTATGTGTCCGTCTGGATAGATACAAGTCTTTACTTATATCTACTGAACTGCAGTGCCTGCACTAGTGTGATCTGGTCTGAAGGATATAAAGAGCCAGTATAATTTCTGGCTGAGAGGCATTCGGTCTTGGTCCGCAGTGGTAGCAACGCATCTGTAGCTTTCTTTGTTTGAAGGTTGGTGTCTTTTAGGCTGCAGTAGCCATTTATCATCAAGTCGACCGTAAATTTAAAAATCAACTATTTTCCAATGGGTTAGCTAATTTATGGACATCTAATTAGTTAATGCAAGTTTGATTGATTGCAAGACATTAATATCGGTACCAGATATTTTAATATTTGCATATTTTCTTGTAAGAAAAAATTATTATGTTTTCTATTTAGACGAAACGAGAACACTGAAAATAATAAAAAATATATTTACAGATTGTATCGTGTCTACATCTCGAGTATGAGAGAGTATAAAAATAAATATATTCTTTTTTTAACTTGCTAAGCTCCACCGCTGAATATTGGCTTCCCTGTTTTGGGCAATTTGCTCGAAAACGTAAACGAGGTAAATACACCGCTATATATCGAAAGCCTCTAGATTTTTCTGGCATTTCTCATTGTCGCCTCTTACGACAAATGCGGTGATGGATTATCTTAAGTTGCCATATATGTCCAAATTGGCAATAAATTATAGGCACGTCATTAAATTTAAGAAAATCCGTTTTATTCACTATGTAACAAAAAATAATTTTATTTATATAAATAGAGATTTTAGACATATAAGTTTATTCATTGTTGAGCTCTAAACAATTTCGTTCATATCACTTTTACATCTATGTAATTAATATAATATCCGGCATCACACATAAAAATAGTTTTTATTAAAATCTTGCATCGTTATTGTGCATAACGAATAGACACGGGACATTCGATTGATATTCATAGTTCAGACAATATGGGTGAATGGCTTAGGAAAGTGCATTATTTTAATGTGCGGGTTTGACTGCCGTAAGATTTCTTTTAATTTTAACGTTTTAAAACCTTTAAGTAAATTAAGTCGCCAAAAGTATTGCAAATGTTCTATTGTTCAGCTACGAATTGGTTATAATTACGCAAAAAAGATCAAACCCACATCGTGTAAAGAATGAGTTTTATATGCAATAATTCCTAACATCTTTACTTACTCATAGTTACTACAAATAAATTGAATTAAACACAGATCCAAACTTTAAAAGTCAACTTTTCGTCTTCTTTTAGTTGAATTTTCAGCAACTACATCTAAATGTAAATGGGCAAAAGAATAAATTCGCCCTTAGACATAAAACATAAATCTCACATCTGTCACCCAGAGGGTTAGGCAATGACTATATTCCATTGGCATTATCCTGACACACCTTTCTCGCTTTTTCACAACCATTATATATCAACGCATACATGTCAGTTGGTTAAGGATACTCTTAATTTGGCCCATCTTCAAAATATTCCATTTTGGTCCCCTGCCGGCTGTCACCATATCTGCAGCATCTTTTTCAACATCTTTGTCATTCTTTACACCTACATTCTTTATACGTGTCAAAATCTCTGAAGCATTACTTTTTAATCCTGGTCGCAACATCTCCTTGTAAACCACAAATTTCTCGTCCTGTCATACCCAGGTGCTTTACCTGCTTCCAAGCTTTCCATTGCGCCCATTATTTCACCCATACTTATCTCTCTTCTTTCTTTCTTTACTTTCGGAGTTTCTGGTTCATTAACTTCAGATGCCTCCTCAAATTTGGAGACGCTTTCAAAGAATTGCTTACATATCTTGAAACCCTGTTGAGAGATGAGAATGGATGTAATCTTCAGATTACATCCATTCTCGCTCTCACAACATTTTATCTAGTCTTCTGTCTAATATATTAGTAAAGTTCTGACTTTCCTGGCAGTTATGAAGAATTTCTATATTTGTCTCGGAATCATCAGATAATCTTCTATCATTTTTGTTCTTTTGTGTCTTTTATCATATAATCCACAAATATAAAATCTCAAACTCAGGTCAGAGACAGGTGGGTAGATTCAAATTATAAAATAAACATGTCTGCAGTTCACATGCGGTGGAAGTGAAACTTTCAAATGAAATGAAATATAAAACAAAACATTTCACAGCAAATAATTTATTTAATTTGATAATTTACAACCACAAGTGCTGCATAAAATGTAACATAAAAGTTTAATTTTATAGCAAATAAATGTTACAATCATTATTTTTCAAAATAATATTTTCTTTCCACTAAAATTGCTCTGTATTAGCAACGTCTACTGAAGTCAATCAATTTTGTTCGGTAAAATGATTTTACCTTACAATAAATTCTATAGATAAAGTAATTTTATCGAATAAGGAAACAAAAATTTATTGACTTTCCAGGTGGATCATAAAATAGACAAATTTAATATAAATCGGTAAGATATGAAATCGTGGATAGTTAAGAATGGTTTGGATATGATAATTTTATTCAATATAATTAATTTTATTTATTTCATAATAAATTTGTAATTTTTTAATTCTTTATTTTAACATTATAATGTTATATTAGCCATTATTAAAGCACCGTACAGGGTAGGCCGAGATAATAGGAAATACTTTATACTCAACTAGCTGTTCTCCGCGGTATCACCCGCGTATATCACGCTCTGAGCCGCGCGAAATTTAACCTCGCTTATTCTCTTTTGGATCTCATCGGGTGGCTAGGCGTCGTTTGCGCGCCCAGCGGAGTTTTGAATTATTTTAATTTTTCATTATATCTTAAACTATGCGTCCAAATAACATGCTATAAAGAGCAAAGTTTATCTTCATAAAATTGTCTTGACGATGAAGTAAATTTCGTTTGTAAGGATTATTATGCTATGCCCAATAATAACGCTCATAAATCACTTTTTTAATTTCAATATTTTTTGTCACAAAATGCCTTATTGTGGCTTACGTATACGAAATAGGACTATGGTATCGCGGACTTTTTTTTAGACACACGCGGATTAAGCAGTTCGGGAGCGCTTTTTTTTCCGACTTGCATAACAAAAATCAATATTTAAGACTAGCTGAGAGTTGCAGCTTAGTGCTAGATAGCCTATTATATTCCTTGTGAATCTGGCTATCTTATACTATGTATCATATATCATAATACTCATATAAGAATTAATCAAATCGGACTGGTAGTTCCAGAGATTAGCGTGTTTAAGCAAACAAAAAACATCTTTTGCTTTATTATATTATGTATAGATTCTATCTCATTCTCTTCTATTGATTTATATATTTGTCTCTTTTTAGTGTCGCTTTTTTGTTTCATTTGTTTCAAATCACAACGATGCTAAAGAAGTTTTCACTTCAATAACAAAATTGTCATCCGTATTCACCTGTCTGCCTCCAAAATAGGCCGATTGTTTTAAGGAAAATACATAAAAGGTTGTTGCATATCTGCATGTCTTTTGAAGTTATACTTTGGCGCGTTTAGGAAAAATTATGAGAGTGAATTTTACGATGCCCAGCACCGACACCCAAAGCGACAACTTCAGTTGGTAAATCGTCTCTCAAGTTTTCGTGAGAACTGATAACTATGATGATAAGATATGACTAAGACCTGAAGATATACTTCGGTGACTGCTACTAGAACTCGTCGACGAGAAGAACTAGGTGTGCCGAGTTTGGGCTCGTTGTAATAGTTATGATGACACCTTTCCTCCGGACTTGAGAAGTGACCTGAAGGTGTACTTCGATGACTGCTACTGGAACTCATCGACGAGTAGTAATAGGTGTGCCGAGTTTGGGATCATTTTGGTAGTTATGATGAGACCTTATCTCCGGACTTGATGGAGTGACCTGAAAGTGTACTTCGGTGAATGCTACTGGAACGCCTCGACGAGTAGAACTAGGTGTGCCGAGTTTGAACTCGTTTTGTTAGTTATGACGAGTCCTTACCTCCGTACTTGATAGAGTGACCTGAAAGTCACTCAGGCAACTGTCATTCAGCATTACAACAGTTTTGTAAGGAGCAAAGCTCGAGTATTGCAGCACAGTATGGTGTCCTACTTATAAAACTCACATAGACAGGATCGAAAAAGTTCAGAAGAAAGTAATTCGTAGCTTAACCTACCCTTTTGGTAGTCCAAGAAATATCAAAACCTATAGTGAGAAAATTAAGCATTTTCAACTAGAGCCCCTTTCCTTACGCCCAAATTACTTAGACATGTCACTCCTACATAAAATTGTAAATAATCACATAGACTGTGTCCCTTTATTGTCCAAATTCCAATTTAACGTACCGTCCAGAATACCAAGATATCCGTGTAGTCTTATTAAGAACAAATTTTGTAGAACAAACTTGGGTCGTGACAAGTGATCCGTATATCTCGTCTGTACAACAAGCTCACCAAAATATACCCGACCTTGACATTTACCATGATACCCTCACTCAATTTATGATCAAACTTAAGCATGTTGACGTAAGTTAAACTGCGGTTGTGTAAATCAGCTTTTATTTCTTTTCTTTTTATTTTTAAATTAACATATTATTATTAAATTTGTTTAACTTTTTTTTATAGAATAAGGGTGACAAACGAGCACACAGTTCATCTGACATCTATTTTCATTTGCGAATTTATATGCAGATGCGTTATCAGCCGTGAGGACTAAGATAAAATGCCTCTTTTCCAGTAAAAGGTTCCGGTTCTCTACACTACCATACGGAACACAGCAGCATTGTTGCTATTTTACGCTGGTATTCTGTGAGAGCGATCGTCGAGCGACCCATTCGTGCTACAACTATACTATTAATATAGCTGCAGCATGGCTCTCACGTAAAAACTTTGTAACACAACGCATAATTATAAGAACAGTTGATCATGTAAAATTTATATAACTGTAATGGCAATCCAAAAAAAAGGTGTACATTGGTGAATGCTATTTTTTATTGACGTATGACACAAAATTATCGGAAAATTGAAAGTACAGTAATAAGGTTATTGGTAAAAACTTGTGTGTATTATAACTATAACTACTTTAAAAAATTACGTATACATGTATATAACATGAGCGCTTAAGGCATGCACATTTGGAATTACCAAATATTTTTTATATCTTTATAAAGATAAAAGAGGTTAAATTTATCCATCAAAAGACGTGACTGATGTATGTTTATTTTGTGAAACAATATTAAGAGTAAATATATGGTTTAAAAATCTTAATAAATAAAATCACAATTAAAAAGAAAACATTCACTCCACACTAGGATTTTCTCCTGTATCGCGGGGCAGTTCACACATAGATTTCATACACAAAAATCCAGACCCAGAACAATTATTTGTAGGCCACAAATACTTGTTCCGTGTGTGGATTGAACTGCGGCCTTAGCGCATTACCAACTCATTACTAAGCCACTGCGCCACGGAGCCGTCAATAAATTGTCACCAGGATCATATTATATAATTTTTATTTATTTTTGTTTTGTTACGCTAAAGAAGTATAACTTACGTACACACACGTTTTTTTCTGTTAAATTTGCTGTATGTCTGATAAAAGGATATAAATGAGCAGTTTTAGTAGTTTAAGAAGGTTCCTAGTATTTTCAAAATATTTTATTTATAGAAGAAAAAAAAAACGCTTTAGTGTCATTCCAGCGAGAAAACAGGAATGCGTTTGTATGGTCTCAACGCCATGGTTAACACATATCTAATTAATATGGGTGATGTTGAAGATCACAACGCCTTGAGAGCTGTTATAATCTACCTACACTTGTTGAAGGCGTTCAAAGAAGTCAATCAACGGGTTTTTATTAAGATTTTGTCTAGGTATTATACAAGAATAAGCTAATAACATAATTTTTTCAGAGCCTGAAGGTGATTTTGAAAGAACCGAATTACGTACTTAAACGAAAAATATACATACCTTCGTAAACGTGTCGCGATACGAGAGAAAAGGCGACTACTACATTAATTATGAAGTTATATCCAAATACCCGTTCTCCACCAATTTAATGGTTGGTATGCAATATGTGTATATATTAAGTTAAAACAAGCGGGTGTTAACTAAATTTGTCAAAACTGAAGACAGGATTGTCTTGTGCCTACACTACTGAATAGATTACACTACAAAATAAAACGGGAAATTAACCAAGAAAACATTCACAGGAAATAATTAATTGTACGTAATTGGAACATCCTGCTTACACTTTATTAAAACGTTGTAGAGCGAATCAGCGCGTGGCAAATCCACTTCTAAACCCTCCCCCACTGTTTGCTTATGGGATATATATTTGCCATAGTTCCCACTGCCTGTTTCCTATTACGGTCGTTTTTTACAATATCCACAGGACGATATGGGGTAGTACACTATCTTCCGCCATCACACTAAAGCTCTATGTACAGTTTAAGCAAGCAACACCAAATATAAAAAAGTACTACAGAGTACCGAAGAAAACTGCGAAATAGACCAGATTCAGTGACGACACTGGTTTTCAGTCCGAATCAGTCGATAAGATAACTCGGCCGGCTGTATGTACGCTCTTAACATGTCCAATTATTAAAAAAATACAACAATACCGCCCTAATAGTAAACCTAGCCTTTTTAATAAAATAAAATGCGATTTCATGGATGATTTACTCATATTAACCTGAGCGGGCGAAGTTATATGTATTTTAAATATTCGTCATTTTTCGTCTGATGACTAACTTATAGCGAAAGTTAATTCAAAGACACTTAATCCAAATTTCACAATCTGGTAAATCGGCAGCCTTACAAGGGTGAGGGTAGTCAAAGTCAAAACTATTTATCTATGTATAGCTCTGAGCGACTGTGAACTAAAAATACTATTTAGTATCTCGCGCTATTTTACCGCTGTGTTCCGTTTAATTACAGGTACATGCGCTATTTTACGAATTTGTAAGCTACCGGTACGAGCGCAGCTTCGTAGAGTTTAATAACAATTTATGCGATTCTCTTAAGGACAAGCTGTTTGGAATGGAGTTTGCAAAACAAGGTGGATTAGAATGTCCGATAATACCAGTAAGAATTTTAATTTTTTAACTGACTTTTAAAAGCATAAGGTTATTGCTGCCTTTTTAAACAAGTACATCAGCATTATCATCATCATCATCATCATTACAGCCAATCACAAGTCCACTGCTGAACATATGCCTCACCCAAGGAATGCAACATAGCATGGTCCTGAGTCCCTGCATCCATCGAACTCCGGTATCTCTTACCAGGTGCTCAGTTCTTCTAAAAGGGGGCCTCCGAGATTGCCTTTCGAAAAGCTTTCTAAAAATGATACTTAAAAAGGTCACTATCATAACGACACGTTATTTAACATGTAGGAAACATTTACACGTCCAAATCATAAAATAATATTCATTTTGCACAATGAATTTAAACTGTGTAGTGGCGGTGTAAAAATTATATAATTATATATAAATATTATTTATTTTATTAAAAAGGCTAGGTTTACTATTAGGGCGGTATTGTTGTATTTTTTTAATAATTGGACATGTTAAGAGCGTACATACAGCCGGCCGAGTTATCTTATCGACTGATTCGGACTGAAAACCAGTGTCGTCACTGAATCTGGTCTATTTCGCAGTTTTCTTCGGTACTCTGTAGTACTTTTTTATATTTGGTGTTGCTTGCTTAAACTGTACATAGAGCTTTAGTGTGATGGCGGAAGATAGTGTACTACCCCATATCGTCCTGTGTATATTGTAAAAAACGACCGTAATAGGAAACAGGCAGTGGAACTATGGCAATATATATCCCATAACAAACAGTGGGGAGGGTTTAGAAGTGGATTTACGCGCTGATTCGCTCTACAACGTTTTAATAAAGTAAGCAGGATGTTCCAATTACGTACAATTAATTATTTCTGTGAATGCTTGGTTAATTTCCCGTTTTATTTTGTAGTGTAATCTATTCAGTAGTGTAGGCACAAGACAATCCTGTCTTCAGTTTTGACAAATTTAGTTAACACCCGCTTGTTTTAACTTAATATATACACATATTGCATACCAACCATTAAATTGGTGGAGAACGGGTATTTGGATATAACTTCATAATTAATGTAGTAGTCGCCTTTTCTCTCGTATCGCGACACGTTTACGAAGGCATATTGTATGTATTTTTCGTTTAAGTACGTAATTCGGATTCTTTCAAAAATCACCTTCAGGCTCTGAAAAAATTATGTTATTAGCTTATTCTTGTATAATACCTAGACAAAATCTTAATAAAAACCCGTTGATTGACTTCTTTGAACGCCTTCAACAAGTGTAGGTAGATTATAACAGCTCTCAAAGGCGTTATTTAATGATCTTCAACATCACCCATATTAATTAGATATGTGTTAACCATGGCGTTGAGACCATACAAACGCATTCCTGTTTTCTCGCTGGAATGACACTAAAGCGTTTTTTTTTTCTTCTATAAATAAAATATTTTGAAAATACTAGGAACCTTCTTAAACTACTAAAACTGCTCATTTATATCGCTTTTATCAGACATACAGCAAATTTAACAAGAAAAAAAAACGTGTGTGTGTACGTAAGAAGTTATACTTCTTTAGCGTAACAAAACAAAAATAAATAAAAAATTATATAATATGATCCTGGTGACAATTTATTGACGGCTCCGTGGCGCAGTGGCTTAGTAATGAGTTGCAGTATTAGCGCTAAGGGCCGCGAGTTCGAATCCCGCACGGAACAAGTATTTGTATGGCCTACAAATAATTGTTCTGGGTCTGGATTTTTGTCCTTGTGAAATCTATGTATGTGAACTGCCCCCGCGATACAGGAGAAAATCCTAGTGTGGAGTGAATGTTTTCTTTTTAATTGTGATTTTATTTATTAAGATTTTTAAACCATATATTTACTCTTAATATTGTTTCACAAAATAAACATACATCAGTCACGTCTTTTGATGGATAAATTTAACCTCTTTTATCTTTATAAAGATATAAAAAATATTTGGTAATTCCAAATGCATGCCTTAAGCGCCTGTTGTTACATGTATGCGTAATTTTTAAAGTAGTTATAGTATAATACACAAGTTTTACCAATAACCTTATTACTGTACTTTCAATTTTCCGATAATTTTGTGTCATACGTCAATAAAAAATAGCATTCACCAATGTACACCTTTTTTTTGGATTGCCATTACAGTTATATAAATTTTACATGATCAACTGTTCTTATAATTATGCGTTGTGTTACAAAAAGTTTTTTACGTGGTAGAGCCATGCTGCAGCTATATTAATAGTATAGTTGTAGCACGAATGGGTCGGCTCGACGATCACGCTCTCACAGAATACCAGCGTAAAATAGCAACTTAATGCTGCTGTGTTCCGTATGGTGAGTGTAGAGAACCGGAACCTTTTTACTGGAAAAGAGGCATTTTATCTTAGTCCTCACGGCTGATAACGCATCTGCATATAAATTCGCAAACGAAGATAGATGTAGATGTCTATGGGCCACAGCAACCACTTACCATCATGTGAACTGTGTGCTCGTTTGTCACCCTTATTCTATAAAAAAAAGTTATACAAATTTAATAAAAATATGTTAATTTAAAAATAAAAATAAAAGAAATAAAAGCTGATTTACACAACCGCAGTTTAACTTACGTCAACATGCTTAAGTTTGGTCATAAATTGAGTGAGGGTATCATGGTAAATGTCAAGATCGGGTATATTTTTGGTGAGCTTGTTGTACAGACGAGATATACGGATCACTAGTCACGACCCAAGTTTGTTCTACAAAATTTGTTCTTAATAAGACTACACGGATATCTTGGTATTCTGGACGATACGTTAAATTGGAATTTGGACAATAAAGGGACACAGTCCATGTGATTATTTACAATTATATGTAGGAGTGACATGTCTAAGTAATTTGGGCGTAAGGAAAGGGGCTCTAGTTGAAAATGCTTAATTTTCTCACTATAGGTTTTGATATTTTGACTACCAAAGGTAGGTTAAGCCACGAATTACTTTCTTCTGAACTTTTCGATCCTGTCTATGTGAGTTTTATAAGTAGGACACCATACTGTGCTGCAATACTGAGCTTTGCTCTACAAAACTGTTGTAATGCTGAATGACAGTTGCCTGAGTGACTTTCAGGTCACTCTATCAAGTACGGAGGTAAGGACTCGTCATAACTAACAAAACGAGTTCAAACTCGGCACACCTAGTTATACTCGTCGAGGCGTTCCAGTAGCATTCACCGAAGTACACTTTCAGGTCACTCCATCAAGTCCGGAGATAAGGTCTCATCATAACTACCAAAATGATCCCAAACTCGGCACACCTATTACTACTCGTCGATGAGTTCCAGTAGCAGTCATCGAAGTACACCTTCAGGTCACTTCTCAAGTCCGGAGGAAAGGTGTCATCATAACTATCATAACGAGCCCAAACTCGGCACACCTAGTTCTTCTCGTCGAGGAGTTCTAGTAGCAGTCACCGAAGTACATCTTCAGGTCTTAGTCATATCTTATCATCATAGTTATCAGTTCTCACGAAAACTTGAGAGACAGTTACCAACTGAAGTTGTCGCTTTTAGGTGTCGGTGCGCACGGGCATCGTAAAAATTCACTCTCATAATTTTTCCTAAACGCGCCAAAAGTATAACTTCAAAAAGACATGCAGATATGCCACAATCCTTTTTATGTATTTTCCTTAAAACAATCGGCCTATTTTGGAGGAGCAGACAGGTGAATACGGGATGACAATTTTGTTATTGAAGTGAAAACTTCTTTAGCATCGTTGTGATTTGAAACAAATGAAACAAAAAAGCGACACTAAAAAGAGACAAATATATAAATCAATAGAAGAGAATGAGATAGAATCTATACATAATATAATAAAGCAAAAGATGTTTTTTGTTTGCTTAAACACGCTAATCTCTGGAACTACCAGTCCGATTTGATTAATTCTTATATGAGTATTATGATATATGATACATAGTATAAGATAGCCAGATTCACAAGGAATATAATAGGCTATCTAGCACTAAGCTGCAACTCTCAGCTAGCCTTAAATATTGATTTTTGTTATGCAAGTCGGAAAAAAAGCGCTCCCGAACTGCTTAATCCGCGTGTGTCTAAAAAAAAGTCCGCGATACCATAGTCCTATTTCGTATACGTAAGCCACAATAAGGCATTTTGTGACAAAAAATATTGAAATTAAAAAAGTGATTTATGAGCGTTATTATTGGGCATAGCATTAATCCTTACAAACGAATTTACTTCATCGTCAAGACAATTTTATGAAGATAAACTTTGCTCTTTATAGCATGTTATTTGGACGGTTTAAGATATAATGAAAATTAAAATAATTCAAAACTCCGCTGGGCGCGCAAACGACGCCTAGCCACCCGATGAGATCCAAAAGAGAATAAGCGAGGTTAAATTTCGCGCGGCTCAGAGCGTGATATACGCGGGTGATACCGCGGAGAACAGCTAGTTGAGTATAAAGTATTTCCTATTATCTCGGCCTACCCTGTACGGTGCTTTAATAATGGCTAATATAACATTATAATGTTAAAATAAAGAATTAAAAAATTACAAATTTATTATGAAATAAATAAAATTAATTATATTGAATAAAATTATCATATCCAAACCATTCTTAACTATCCACGATTTCATATCTTACCGATTTATATTAAATTTGTCTATTTTATGATCCACCTGGAAAGTCAATAAATTTTTGTTTCCTTATTCGATAAAATTACTTTATCTATAGAATTTATTGTATAGGTAAAATCATTTTACCGAACAAAAATTGATTGACTTCAGTAGACGTTGCTAATACAGAGCAATTTTAGTGGAAAGAAAATATTATTTTGAAAAATAATGATTGTAACATTTATTTGCTATAAAATTAAACTTTTATGTTACATTTTATGCAGCACTTGTGGTTGTAAATTATCAAATTAAATAAATTATTTGCTGTGAAATGTTTTTGTTTTATATTTCATTTCATTTGAAAGTTTCACTTCCACCGCATGTGAACTGCAGACATGTTTATTTTTATAATTTGAATCTGCAACCCACTTATCTCTGAAAACCCGGGTTTGAGATTTTATATTTGTGGATTATATGATAAAAAGACACAAAAGAACAGAAAAAAATGATAGAAGATTATCTGATGATTCCGAGACAAATATGAAAATTCTTCATAACTGCCAGGGGAAAGTCAGAACTTTACTAATATATTAGACAGAAGACTAGATAAAATGTTGTGAGAGACGAGAATGGATGTAATCTGAAAGATTACATCCATTCTCGTCTCTCAGCAGCAGGAGTTTCAAGATATGTAAGCAATTCTTTGAAAGCGTCTCCAAATTTGAGGAGGCATCTGAAGTTAATGAACCAGAAACTCCGAAAGTAAAGAAAGAAAGAAGAGAGATAAGTATGGGTGAAATAATGGGCGCAATGGAAAGCTTGGAAGCAGGTAAAGCACCTGGGTATGACAGGACGAGAAATTTGTGGTTTACAAGGAGATGTTGCGACCAGGATTAAGAAAGTAATGCTTCAGAGATTTTGACACGTATAAAGAATGTAGGTGTAAAGAATGACAAAGATGTTGCAGAAAAGATGCTGCAGATATGAGTGACAGCCGGCAGGGGACCAAAATGGAGATATTTTGAAGATGGGCCAAATTAAGAGTATCCTTAACCAACTGACATGTATGCGTTGATATATAATGGTTGTGAAAAAGCGAGAAAGGTGTGTCAGGATAATGCCCAATGGAAGGCCATAGTCATTGCCTAACCCTCTGGGTGACAGATGTGAGATTTTATGTTTTATGTCTAAGGAGCGAATTTATTCTTTTTGCCCATTTACATTTAGATGTAGTTGCTGAAAAATTCAACTAAAAAAGAAGACGAAGAAGTTGACTTTTAAAGTTTGGATCTGTGTTTAATTCAATTTATTTGTAGTAACTATGAGTAAGTAAAGATGTTAGGAATTATTTGCACATATAAAACTCATTCTTTACACGATGTGGGTTTGATCTTTTTTGCGTAATTATAACCAATTCGTAGCTGAACAATAGAACATTTGCAATACTTTTGGCAGTACTTAATTTACTTAAAAGAGTTTTAAAACGTTAAAAATTAAAAGAAATCTTACGGCAGTCAAACCCGCACACATTAAAATAATAATGCACACTTTCCTAAGCCATTCACCCATATTGTCTGAACTATGAATATCAATCGAATGTCCCGTGTCTATTCGTTATGCACAATAACGATGCAAGATTTTAATAAAAAACTATTTTTATGTGTCGTGATGCCGGATATTATATTAATTACATAGATGTAAAAGTGATATGAACGAAATTGTTTAGAGCTCAACAATGAATAAACTTATATGTCTAAAATCTCTATTTATATAAATAAAATTATTTTTTGTTACATAGTGAATAAAACGGATTTTCTTAAATTTAATGACGTGCCTATAATTTATTGCCAATTTGGACATATATGGCAACTTAAGATAATCCATCACCGCATTTGTCGTAAGAGGCGACAATGAGAAATGCCAGAAAAATCTAGAGGCTTTCGATATATAGCGGTGTATTTACCTCGTTTACGTTTTCGAAGCAAATTGCCCAAAACAGGAGAAGCCAATATTCAGCGGTGGAGCTTAGCAAGTTAAAAAAAGAATATATTTATTTTTATACTCTCTCATACTCGAGATGTAGACACGATACAATCTGTAAATATATTTTTTATTATTTTCAGTGTTCTCGTTTCGTCTAAATAGAAAACATAATAATTTTTTCTTACACAAAAGAAAATATGCAAATATTAAGAATATCTGGTACCGATATTAATGTCTTGCAATCAATCAAACTTGCATTAACTAATTAGATGTCCATAAATTAGCTAACCCATTGGAAAATAGTTGATTTTTTTTAAATTTACGGTCGACTTGATGATAAATGGCTACTGCAGCCTAAAGACACCCACAACCTTCAAACAAAGAAGGCTACAGATGCGTTGCTACCACTGCGGACCAAGACCGAATGCCTCTCAGCCAGAAATTATACTGGCTCTTTATATCCTTCAGACCAGATCACACTAGTGCAGGCACTGCAGTTTGGCGGTAGATATAAGTAAAAGACTTGTATCTATCCAGACGGACACATAGGCAGAAAAGGAGTCTTACCAATTAGTAAAAAACCTGCTGTGATTAAAGTTGTCTATAGCGTAGGCTTAAAATTTTAAGCCGTCCTTTACCTTTTGTGATGTTGATGATATCACTTTTCACGGGGCTGTTTGAAATTAGGTATTTAGTGAAATTAGGTACTTACTGAAATTAGTAGTAAAATATGGATTTTATTAAATAGTATCGACAGCTCGGGAACAGTTTTGGATACATTCATAAAACAAAATACAAATGTGTTTTATTTTATAAAATAAAATATAAAAATTAGTTTTTCAGAACAAAGCATGGTGGCATGGTACATTACAAGTACAAAAGTATACGATCCATTCACTTGTTAATACATCAGCACACCCCGGTGATACTGGTCATCACCGCAAGCAATCTAAATTGTTTGTTATATTGCTGAAATATAGGTGCTATACAAGACCGTCTGGCTCACATATTACTGAAAATTTGTATAAAACCAAAGGATGAAACTTAAAAATATACTAATGTCTTTTATACGTTCATAAAACATATATAATAGCATTTGCAACGGCTAGTTCTAATCTTATTTTAAGGTTATTTTTTATAGAAGGGGTCAAACAACATGGCTCACCTGATGGTAAGTGACTACTGCCGCCCATGAACAACTGCATTCTGCAACACCAGGGGAATTGCAAGTGCGTTGCCGGCCTTTTAGAAAGGAGTAAGCTCTTTTCTTGAAGGTCCCTAAGTCGTATCGGTCCGGAAAAATCACCGGTGGTAAACTATTCCACAGAGAGGTCGTACGAGGAAGAAAAATACTTTTAACCTTTTGTGTACCGCGCTCCCTAAAACAAAAAATGGCCCTTTGTATCGGGGGCACTTCAAATAATAACGGCGCTCGGCACTTGAGTCAACCTTTTTTTTGTCACTTTTGTTTGTTACCAGTTTGCAACATATCACTGATATGCAGAAGAAACAAAGGTTATTTTTCAAAGAGTATCCAAATTGTATATTTAAGTTCAAATATATAAATAATGATAAACTGTTATTGCAGTTTTTGAAATTACGAATAAATAACGCGCTACTTTTGCTCTACCGCCTAACGCTTATAAGATTCGTTAATTATTATCCAATAAGAGAGAGTACTGCAAATAGTCCATTTACGGGTTTCCTATCTACCGCCTTTATAGTGCTAATGAGATGAAATGACTCTTCGCGAGACCACTCTATCAAGCCGATCAAAATGAACTTTGTCGTTGGCGATTTGGGCCGCTCTTGGACAAACGCCTTTTCAAAAAAACGCCTACTGGCAATTTTATTGAAATAAGACTAATTTTATTATAATAAGAATTTCAGAAAAATTAAGTCTTCTCAGTTGCTCTCTGCAAACGTTTAGCTTTTTAAGCCGGTGCGGCGGTAGTTTTTTTTTCAAGCCTAACTTGAATATAACAGCTTTATGTACACACTTTTTCTTCGAATATCAACCACCCATGATTCACACTGCTGTTTAACCGACTGCTGGCTGAATAAGCAATAGAAATTAAAAGAACTCCAACTCCCACAGATAGGTAATAAGGACCAGCATTAACAGTGTGAGGGTTCTAATCAGCGTGGAGTGCGGAGGAAGATAGCGCTTATGAGAAAATTCTTGATGGCACATTTTAAAGCATTTCATAAAAAGCTTATGTTCAGCTGGACTAAAAAGTGCAGGCAGGTTGGCACCTTAGTTTTTATAATTGGGAATGAGTCGCTCGCGTCCGTAGGCTTCGACCACCTAATCCTAGGCCCACCCTACACGTGTCCCTCGTATGGTGCTAAACAAGCGACAAAGCCGAAATATCCTTCAGACCAGATCACACTAGTGCAGGCACTGCAGTTTGGCGGTAGATATAAGTAAAAGACTTGTATCTATCCAGACGGACACATAGGCAGAAAAGGAGTCTTACCAATTAGTAAAAAACCTGCTGTGATTAAAGTTGTCTATAGCGTAGGCTTAAAATTTTAAGCCGTCCCTTTTACCTTTTGTGATGTTGATGATATCACTTTTCACGGGGCTGTTTGGAAATTAGGTATTTAGTGAAATTAGGTACTTACTGAAATTAGTAGTAAAATATGGATTTTATTAAATAGTATCGACATAGCTCGGGAACAGTTTTGGATACATTCATAAAACAAAATACAAATGTGTTTTATTTTATAAAATAAAAATATAAAAATTAGTTTTTCAGAACAAAGCATGGTGGCATGGTACATTACAAGTACAAAAGTATACGATCCATTCACTTGTTAATACATCAGCACACCCCGGGTGATACCGGTCATCACCGCAAGCAATCTAAATTGTTTGTTATATTGCTGAAATATAGGTGCTATACAAGACCGTCTGGCTCACATATTACTGAAAATTTGTATAAAAACTAAAGGATGAAACTTAAAAATATACTAATGTCTTTTATACGTTCATAAAAACATATATAATAGCATTTGCAACGGCTAGTTCTAATCTTATTTTTAAGGTTATTTTTTTTATAGAAGGGGGGTCAAACAAGCATACGGCTCACCTGATGGTAAGTGACTACTGCCGCCCATGAACAACTGCATTCTGCAACACCAGGGGAATTGCAAGTGCGTTGCCGGCCTTTTAGAAAGGAGTAAGCTCTTTTCTTGAAGGTCCCTAAGTCGTATCGGTCCGGGAAAAATCACCGGTGGTAAACTATTCCACAGAGAGGTCGTACGAGGAAGAAAAATACTTTTAACCTTTTGTGTACCGCGCTCCCTAAAACAAAAAATGGCCCTTTGTATCGGGGGCACTTCAAATAATAACGGCGCTCGGCACTTGAGTCAACCTTTTTTTTGTCACTTTTGTTTGTTACCAGTTTGCAACATATCACTGATATGCAGAAGAAACAAAGGTTATTTTTCAAAGAGTATCCAAATTGTATATTTAAGTTCAAATATATAAATAATGATAAACTGTTATTGCAGTTTTTGAAATTACGAATAAATAACGCGCTACTTTTGTCTACCGCTAACGCTTATAAGATTCGTTAATTATTATCCAATAAGAGAGAGTACTGCAAATAGTCCATTTACGGGTTTCCTATCACCGCCTTTATAGTGCTAATGAGATGAAATGACTCTTCGCGAGACCACTCTATCAAGCCGATCAAAATGAACTTTGTCGTTGGCGATTTGGCCGCTCTTGACAAACGCCTTTTCAAAAAAACGCCATGGCAATTTTATTGAAATAAGACTAATTTTATTATAATAAGAATTTCAAAAATTGTCTCTCAGTTGTCTCGCAAACGTTTAGCTTTTTAAGCCGGTGCGGCGGTAGTTTTTTTTTCAAGCCTAACTTGAATATAACAGCTTTATGTACACACTTTTTCTTCGAATATCAACCACCCATGATTCACACTGCTGTTTAACCGACTGCTGGCTGAATAAGCAATAGAAATTAAAAGAACTCCAACTCCCACAGACAGGTAATAAGGACCAGCATTAACAGTGTGAGGGTTCTAATCAGCGTGGAGTGCGGAGGAAGATAGCGCTTATGAGAAAATTCTCGATGGCACATTTCAAGCATTTCTTAAAAAGCTTATGTTCAGCTCTGGACCAAGAGTGGCGGTTGGCACCAGTTTTTTTATAATTGGGGAATGAGTCGCTCGCGTCCGTAGGCTTCGACCACCTAATCCTAGGCCCACCCTACACGTGTCCCCTGTGTGGTGCAAACAAGCGACAAAGCCTAAAGAACAGACTTGGCTCCTCTCCGTGTGGTAACGGCGTAAAATTCAACCTTTACTGCAAAATGTGGCACAAAATAAAGAAGTGGCCCTGATTCGGCACCTTTAATGGGGCAGGGGTGAAGAATCTCCGAGGAAAACCGGCGACGAGGTTCGCCACCCGTCACGTTCTGTTCCCGGAGGGAGAAAGTGGATTGCGGAAGCCCGTCTGGCTACGCTGAATGTATGTGGAGCAATGAATGATAAGATGGATGAAGTATGCGATATTATGTATGATAGAAGAATAGATGTGTTGTAAATGAGACGAATGGAAGGAAAGGATGCCACTACCGTTGGCATGTATACCGCGTACTGGTCTGGTGTAGACGAGACCGAGCGGAAATGCCAGGGAGTCGGTATCATCCTTTCGGAGAGAACAGTGTGAAAGAGTATGAATGGCTCGAGACTGCTATGGATACGAATGAAAGTGGGCTTAAAGAAGTTGTTTGTTCTAGGGGTCACGCCCCAGACATGTCTAAGCCCACTTATATCCGAGAGCAGTTTTGGGAGATGGTAAGGATGGTGCTAATGAAATGCAAGGGTAATGAAAATATTGTTATATTAGGAGATTTTAATGGAAGGGTTAGCGTGAAGAGGCTTGGTTATGAAAGGATATTGGGAACGTTTGGTAATAAAAGTATAAATGAGAATGGTGAAAGCCTCCTCACCGTATGTGTGGAAAAGAATCTTTTTGTGACGAACACTTTCTTTCGTCATAAGAAGATTCACATGTATACATGGGAAAGAGGTGGTGATAGACGCATGATAGATTTCATAATTGTGGATGAAAGAATGAGGAGCGCAGTGGTAGATACAAGGGTTTACCGGGGGTCCAACGTAGGGACGGATCATTACTTGATCTTATGCCGAATTAATGGTCTATTCAAACGTTGGCGGCATCGGACATCTGTGTCTACTACTGCGTTACAGCGTATAAGAACAGAGAGGTTACAAGATGAAGGTGCGAAAGAGAAGTTCAAATGTAGACTGAGAGAAAATATAAGTGGTATGGATGAATTATGTATGAATGATTTAGACTTGGAGACTGTGTGGTATAATGTCAAGAAAGGTTTGGTGGATGCAGCTACCGAAGTATGTGGTGTAAGTAAGAGAACGAATGAAAGGAAAAATAACACTTTATGGTGGCATGATGAGGTACGGATGGAAGTAGAAGCAAAGAAGAGAGCATGGCTAGATTTACTAGCATCCAAGGCTAGTTATTCTAGCGGTATGAATGATGATATTGAAAGAAAAAAGGCAGTCTTTAGACATCTAAATAAGAGAGTAAAAGAAGTAGTTGAAAGGAAAAAGCAAGAAAGAACGGATAAGAATGATAGAAGAATATCGGATAATTTCCAGGCAAATATTAAAATGTTCTGGAAACTCGTAACAACTGCCAGGGGATATTCAAAACAGCCTAGAATGAATGCTATACGAGACCAGAATGACTGTATTCTGAATGACGAAGTGTATTTAGCATGAATGGTAGATATGATAAGGATATAGAACGACGAGTGAACGCTGGAAATAAAGTAAATGAGGCTCTACACTCTGTTGTGGAAAGTCAGAATGTGTCCAAAAAGGCACGTATGGCAATTCACAATGCTGTGTTAGTCCCTACTTTAATGTATGGTAGTTAAAGTTGGGTGTGGCAGAACAAGCACGAGAGTAGAATAAATGCTGTAGAAATGCGGTCATTAAGGAGTATGTTAGGGCTGAATCTGAATGACAGAGTGAGAATTGTGTGATAAGAGATGAACAAGTTCCTCCCAGATCTCGATATTGCACTCGCGTTTAGGTAAATAAAACACGGAAGTATGATAAGAGAACATATCTTCAATAAATCGAAGCGGCCCTATACTATATTACAATACCGATATGCTAGCGTGTTGTATCTACTGCGAACGCCATCTAGTGACGGGATTAAAACATTTGAATAGACATTAAATGAGATTATAATTTTGGTTCAACATTCCGCCCACCAAGAACGTATCTGCGTTCTTTTTTACAAATGATTTAACTAAATATAATATTTAACTATATTAACTAACTAATTATTTAACATTCAAATAATGAAAATATAGGTGCTACAAAATATAGTATCAATTTGTTAATGGTAAGATACAAATTTTAGACGTTGGTCTCTTTATTTGAGACCCATTACATTTCAGAGTGACAACTCGAGTAAGATTGTCTAAACCAGGATGCTTAGCAATCACCCTGCCCAGTAACCATCGCGCTGGTGGAAGATTATCTTCTTTCACTAGTACAACGTCTCCAATGTTAGGTTCTGGGTTAATACTTGACCACTTGTATCTTTGAAGGCAATGCACAAGGTACTCCGACGACCATCTTCGCCAAAAATCTTGCACCATTCTTTGCGTCAATTGCCACCTTTTCAGTGCACTAACGTTACTATGCTCGTAATTACGTTCCGGTACTACAACCAAGGGCTCGCCAACTAAGAAATGTGCAGGTGTTAAGGATGCAGAGTCCCTATGATCAGAAGAGGGCATCAATAAAGGCCTTGAATTAAGGCACGCCTCTATTTGACATAAAACTGTTGCCAACTTCTGAGAGAGTAATTCTACAACTCGTTTTAGTGAAATTTGGTGGATTTTATTCCGGCTTCCCACAAACCTCCAAAATTTGGTGCATGTGGGGGAATAAAATGCCATTTAGTGCTGTGGTTACTTAACCACTCTTTTATTTCCACGGCGACGGACGACTGTTCAGCGGTGACAAGCTTACAAAGTTCTTTGGAGGCTCCGACGAAATTCGTCCCATTGTCGCTCCAAATTTCACTTACGTGGCCTCATCGCGCAACAGTCTTAAACGCAGCTATGAAGCTCGGCTGTGAGATCACTGATAACCTCTAAATGAATAGCCTTTGTAACCATGCAGATAAAGAGGCCTTGTAAACCTTTGTAGGATTTGTTTCGCGTCCTTAGATACTCGAATATTGATGGGTCCAGCAAAATCCACTCCGCTGCGTAGAAAGGTCTTGCTGGTGTAACCCTCCATGATGGCAATTGGCCCATGAATTGGTTTTCGTTGCAGCTGCTTGATGAACACAAGTGACACATTTGCGCACATACTTGATAGCACTCTTTGCTGACGGTATCCAGTATTTTGTGCGCAAATAGTTCAGCATAAGAGTTGAACCGCCATGCATAGTTCTTTTGTGAGCTTCATCAACGACTAAGTCCGTGAAGTGGCTTCGGTGGGGAAGTATAATAAGGTGTTTGGTGTCTTCGGAAAGACTCGCGTGTTGGATCCTACCTCCTACCCTCATTATTCCCTTGCTATCCAGAAAAGGGCTCAAAGGTTTTAGTTTGTTCTTGTGGTCTGCGAGATATATGGCTTGACAATGTTTAATGCAAGCTTCTAGTGCGTCATTGATTTCGTCACTTGAAAGGTAAGTTACAAATTTATTAGTCCTTTTGTATCTGATAAAAGGAAGAAAACCTTGTCAAGAAAAAAGAATCGGGAATCGCATTGGCGTCGATGATTACGTGTGCCTTTAGTTTTCTTTGCTCTAAGTCAGTTGATATGGACTTTGGTCTTTGATAAGTAATTGACGGGTTCTTTAACCACGATGGACCCTGAAGCCACATGTCATTTTGAGCAAGTTCTGAAGGAGTACATCCTCGAGAAGCAATATCGGCTGGATTTTGAGCTGATTCAACATGAGCCCACTGATCATTATCTAACCTTGACAAGATCTCTGATGTTCGATTACCAATGAAGGTTGTCCAGCGACTGGGGTGGCTACTAAGCCACGATAACACCACAGTAGAGTCAGTCCATCCGTGTATGTTAACTTGACTGATGCGCAGTACATTTGCGACTTCGGTAATTAATTTGGCTAGGAGAACAGCGCCCATTAACTCCAGTCTAGGAATGGAGACTTGCATGGTTGGAGCTACCTTAGTTTTTGCAGCAATCAAATGAACATGAACACCACCATTTGCATCCACAGTCCGTAAGTAAACTACGGCTGCATATGCAGTGTTTGATGCGTCACAAAATCCTTGAAGTTCCACATGTGGATCATTAATTTTGGCTTCAACCCATCTTGGAATGCGTAAGTTAATGATATAAATCAATTCCGCCTGGTAAGTATTCCATTCGCCTAGTAAGTCTTCTGGTAGTTCCTCGTCCCATCCTATACTGGCTAGCCATAACTTTTGTATAAGAACCTTGGCTGTAATAATGCAAGGTGCTGCCCAACCCAAGGGTCGAATAAGCGTGAAATGTTCGAGACCATTCCTTTTGTAATAGGTTCCTGGAGTTTAGGTATTTGCACAAAGTACTTGAAAGAATCAGATTCCTTGTCCCACGAAAGTCCTAACACCTTTACTATTTCATCCATTCGTATATCTCTCCTTTCCTCCTGATTTTCTTTTTTATCCATTAATATTGCTGCCAATTCTTTATTGTTGGTTATCCATTTTTGCAGCTCAAAACCTCCTCTGCTCAACAACGTCTTCATATTCTCAAATATTCCTTTTCCTTCTTCTACTGTCTGACATCCTGTCATTAAATCATCAACGTAATAATCTCATATTTTTAATTTTACATTAATTTACATTATTTTTTCAGCTACATCAGGATACTGCGCCCCGTCATCTGCTGCGAGTTGTTGCAGAGTCTTCACTGCTAGGTAAGGAGCCGAAGCAGTGCCAAAGGTAACTCTGTCTAATACATATTCTTGATTTCAGATCCTGGATCGTCTCTCCAAACGAGTCTTTGGTATTCTGCATCTTGTTTGGCAACGCGTACCTGGCGATACATTTTAACAATGTCTGCGCTTAGGCAGATGGGGTTCATACGCCACCTCATGACAATATGACGTAAGTCTTGTTGAAGTGTTGGTCCGACCATTAAGGTATCATTAAGTGATACTCCATTTGTTCCTTTGCAGGAAGCGTCGAACACGACCCTGATCTTCGTTGTCGATTTATCTTCGCGTATCACCGCATGATGAGGTAAATAAACAGAGTCACGTCTATTATAATCATCGTCAGGTACACATTTCATGTGTCCAAGATTTAAATATTCATGAATTACTTCAGTATATCTGGACTTCAACACAGGATTTTTTTGAATCGCTGTTCAAGCAGATGGAATCTTTTAAGACCGATGTCTCTGGAATTCCTGTTATATTGTGGATCCTCATCTCGGAAGGAAGTCTTACGACATACCTCCCTGGCTCTCTTTGTGTTGTTTGTTCATAAAATTCCTCACAACGTAACTCTTCTTGTGACATTATTTTGTCGTTAAATGAATCAGATTCCAATTACCAGAATTTTTTAAGTAACTCATTGTCTTCTATGTGAGAGTGCATGTTTATTATCTTGTTATGATAACAGTGTGTGGATGAGGTTTGATTTACACTGAGCTGCTGGTGTGTAGGACCTGAAATAATCCATCCTAAGGCTGTGTTTTGAGCTGTTGGTGTGCCATTAGGACCTCTGATTAAACCATCCCTCATCACCTGTCCATAGACATCAGCCCCAAGCAGAATGTCTATGTTGTTTGGCTTATTAAATTGTGGATCAGCTAGAGTAATATCAGCCAACTCCGGTCAATCGATTGGCGCTATTTTCTTTATTGGAAGGAGGCTGGTTATAGCCCCTAGTACATGAGCTTGTACTAATAGATAAAAATTGGGATCATGGCGAGATTGAATGCTTATTTTGACCACATACTTAGAGGCCAAAATGCTCTTATCTCCACCTAGTCCAGACACGTCACTTCGTTGAGGTATTTTTCTTAACCCTAGCAATTGCACTATAGATTCTGTCACAAATGATGCCTGTGAGCCCTGATCTAACAGAGCCCTTATCAGGCATGCATCGCCACTTCTTGTTTGAGCATTAACAAGAGCGGTTGCTAACAAAATTTGATTGGTTGCAATTTATTTTGAGAAATGTGCTGATATGGTTGAAGCGGTTTTGGGACTTTCTAATGATGTCTTAATTTCAGACACCTTGGCATTGACTTCTAATGCAAGATCTGGTTTGGAACATCCACTACTTTGAGATTCTGGGGTAGACTTAGGGTGCAGCAAAGAGTGGTGCTTATGTTTGCATATGCGACATTTATTGTTGGAACGACAAATACTGGCAGAGTGATTGCGGCCTAAACAGTTAAAACAGAGTTTATTTGTTTGAACAAAATTGTGTCGATTATCGTAATCAATTTTGCAAAATTCCTTACAGTTAGAAATTTTGTGATCACCTTTCTTACAGTATGAACAACTGGACTTTACAATAGCGTTGTTGTTGGTAAAAGCGTGCAATACCTTGGGTCTATGGTTTGAAATATTTGATTTGGTCTTTGCTTAGTATCTAAAACTCTAGAGACCTGAAACGAGATTCCAAATACTCACGCAATTGGCTCAGAGTGGTAATTCGTCCGTGCTGCTAATTTTACTTCCCAACCTTTCCGAGATTCAGGATCTAATTTTGAGCAAATTACGTAAATAACTATAGCATCCCAAGTGTCTACATTTATGTTTAAAGTTTTTTAACCGTTCAACGTTTCGTTCATTACATCTAGAATATCTTTTATTGCACTACAAGATTCGGTTACAATGTTAGGTAAGTTAATAAAACGTTTCAGTAAACAGCTTACCAAGTATTTTTTATTATTATATCTACTGTTTAAGGTTGACCAAGACTCCATATAATTAGCTGCTGCAACTGGAATATGTCGCAGCAGTTGGTCTGCTTCACCGGTAAGATGGGCTTTTAGATAGTACATTTTCTGAGCGTTATCAAGTGATGAATTATTATGCACTAATGAAACATATAGATCTCTAAAAGTTATCCATTCCGAATATGCACCAGAAAAATTAGGAATGGAAATTTTTGGCAATTTTACATTGTTTTCATTCTTTTCATAAATGTTAGAAGTAGCTGAAGAACTAGGTTTTGGTTTTACGGCTAAATATTCCTTTAATTCTGACTTGTAATTAATATATGTTTCTTCAATTACTTCGTACATGTCGTGTGTAAAATATTTATTTTCGAGTAAAGTGTCTGTGGCTTCTGCAGTTAATTTTCTATGTGTATCATTAACTGTGTTCCATTGAGCTTCTAGCGTTTCTAATCTAGTTTGTAAGTATGATTCCTTAACTAATCTGTCTTTAGAAGACTTTTTAAAATTTTCATAAGCCTTTTCTATAATTGCCTTTGAACCAAGCTGATTTTTAATTAAAGATGCCATTATGTAAATTAGTTGATTCACAAAATAAAAGATTACAAATATGAAATGATGAAATTTTTCTAAGTCTAAGATAAAAGTTAAAATTTTTACAAGTGTTTGAAACGTCGTATGTTCGAGCGAATCGGGCGTAGGTTCCCCGTTCGTTCACTTTTAGTAAAACTATTTTTCTAAGTTAATATTTAAGTATACAAAATTTTATAAGTCTACTTATATTTGAAAATATTGTGCTAATGGAAGCTAAAATATTTTTAATGTTTTAAATTCACAATAAATTTTAAAAATTTTACAAGTGTTTGACACTAAGTATATTAGGGCGAATCTAGGTTCCCCGTTCGTTCACTTTTATCAAAACTATTCTAAGTTAATATTTTAATATGTAAAATTTTACAAGTCTACTTTTATTACTATGCAAGTTAAAATTCTTAAATCTCTAAGTCCCAATTTTCTACATTTTGAGTTTCCAACTTGCTGCATTCTTCCACCCGTTGAAGTTCGACTGTAGTTCTATCCTTGCTCAGGCCCGCTGGGCCTTGCCCGGCTTAATATGCTTGAGAGCCATTCAATCTCTGTTTAGACTGACGTCCGGATATCATCGGAATAGTGTCGGACAAGACTTGCTCTTGGATCGTTACTCACACTTGCGTGTAGCTCCAACGATGACAATTCAATACGAGCAGTATTGAAGTTGCGTGTAAGTGTAGCCGCATGCATTTCAATATGTGTCTGTATGCAGTTGCATATTTGCTGAAGAGTGCAGCTTCATTTCTCGTCTAACAGCCATGAGATTAAGAGTGTGATGGAGAGTTTTTGGTTCTTCTGCGACGGGTCTCGCAGAACTTAATGACGCGGTCGATATTTTCCAAGCTTGTCATTCATATCGTCCACTGTAGCAGTCTTCTAGGCACTGAAAATGATTTTGTAACTCGAGCTGAAAGTTTTCGCTTTTATTAGAGCGTGAGGGAAGAAGGAATGGAGCGTTGACTTCGTTAGACGAGACACGTGACCTCCAAATTAACGTTAAGGTTTAGTGTGCTCTCACCTTTCGATGATCGCTGCCAGTTTTCACATTCGCGATCACTGAGGCATCACTAAATAGTTGCCATATCTTGTCGTCATAATGAAGTAATCTCATATTTTGTCGCACCTTCGGCTCTCGTTCCCAGGTTCACCTCTGTGGGGCCGCTCCTGGAAGAAAGTGTTCATCGTAAAGAGTCCTTCTTGTCAATGTCGGTGCACTGGTGGCTGCTTAGGTTTCGTTGCCCATCCCGATTTTCCCTACCTTCAGGTCCATTCTCTCTTATGCCTAGTTTTGCGTTGAAGTCTCCCATTAACACTGTATAATAGGTTTTGACGAATGCATGACTCTAGAGATATCCTCACATTTCCTCCACCTGTTCAGTACCAAAGTTGATGCGTAAACCTGTATGACCTTCAACGAATACCGTATGTTAATTCTGATTATAAGATAGGCAACACTCATCGACACACTCTCAATCCCATAATGTTAACACGAGACTTGTGGACGATAAATCTCCACCTCCTTGAGACAGTAGCCTCCCGGTGATAAAAGAAGTTGCCGGATTCTGAGGATTACAGTGTCCTCTCTCCTTGACCTCAGATAATCCTATATATTCCAGCAACTTATATCTCTCTTCTTCCAGCTCCAGGATCTTCTTGTCAGTCCACAGGGTGTGCGTTATATGTTGCCAGGTCGAGTCGTTTTAGGTGGCAACTGAATTTCCACCTGAGGTTCTTAGCACCCTTGCCTTTGTAGCCAATTATAGCGGGACTGGCTGGACTAAATTACCTTTTGTAACTCAAGACATGGGGTATGTTGCAATAGTTGCCACGTTTGGCGTGCAGGTTGGCAACCGCAGTTTTTTTATTGTTATTTTGCTGTTATCAGAAAGTTGCTGCTGCCTATCTCCTGCCTCAGTTTTCCTCTGTCGCCTCTTACAAAACCCACGGTAAGATATGGGGTAGTGAATATTCTTACACCGCCACTACACAGTTTAAATTCATTGTGCAAAATGAATATTGTTGTATGATTTGGACGTGTAAATGTTTTCTACATGTTAAATAACGTGTCGTTATGAGAGTGTACTTTTTTAAACTTCATTTTTAGAAAGGTTCTCGAAAGGCAACCTCATAGGCTCCCTTTTGGAAGAAGTGAGCACCTGGTAAGAGATACCGGAATTCGATGTAGGAAGGGACCGAGGACCGTGCTTTTTGGCATTCCTTGGGTGAGGCCTATGTTCAGTAGTCGACTTGTGATTGGCTGTAATGATGATTATAATGATTAAAAATTTAAAAAATGCAGTAATAATCTTATCTTCTTAAAAGTCGGTTAAAAAAATTAATATCTTACTGGTATTATCGGATTTTTTTAAATTATTGGACATGTTAAGAGCGTACATACAGCCGAACGAGTTGTCTTATCGACTGATTTGGACTGAAAACCACTGTCGTCACTGAAACTGGTCTATTTCGCTGTTTTTCGTCGTTACTCTGTATTACTTTTTTATATTTGGTGTTGCATGCTTAAACTGTACATAGAGCCTTATAGTGATGGCGGAAGATAATCCACTTCCCCATAGCGCAATCAGCAATCAGTGGGGTGAGGGTTTAGAAATGGAATTGCCACGGGCTGTAATGAATGAATAAATGCTTAAACTGGAATTACGTATTTCTTTGCGTTTAACTTGCGTATTTTTGGAATCCAATATTGGAGCCAATATTGGAATAACCCGCCATTAAAACCGCCAAAGTCACATCCATATACAAATCAGTTATGAAGACTGACCCCAGTAATTACCGTTCTATTTCTGTCTTAATTATTTCCAAAGTTTTCGAAAGAGTATATAACCGCTTAAACAAATACCTAACATCCATTAACTTTATTTCAAATTGTCAGTATGGTTTCCTCCCCATTCCAATATTTAGCCGCAACGGTAGAAATCTACCGTTGCGGTATCAAATCACCAAAATAAAATAAAAACATAG
>JAGSMP010001291.1:0-57538 GCA_029286625.1 Parnassius orleans | reverse complement strand
GTATGGTTTCCTCCCCATTCCAATATTTAGCCGCAACGGTAGAAATCTACCGTTGCGGTATCAAATCACCAAAATAAAATAAAAACATAGATGCAAAAACTTAGAGTAACCAAATTGTGTTGTTTGTGATACGTGTGTTTACGGCAAGACTTCCCATTATTGTTCACTAGTTTAGATATGTAAGATATGAAAATTTATAAATAATTTTATATATATATATATATATGAATTCAGTAGCATTATCATTAACGTTATCAGTTACAATGAAATATTTGATTAGGATTTGAAATTAACCCGTAAGCGATTATAATCCAGACTTCTACCTTTTTCTACCCTTTCTACCATGATTTTAACTCGATTATCATTATTATGTGCTCGCTTATAGGTATATAACATTCGTAATCAAACGAAAAATCGTCTTGATTATTTAACGTTTTGATGGATGGCGTATTCCAGCGTTAAATAGCACAGTAATGTTGCTGTGTTTCGTAAGGTGAGAGTAGGGAACTGGACACACTGTTTACTAGTAACGAAACATTCCATTTTAGTCTTCAAGGATGACTACGCTTTTGAATTAAATCTAATTCTTAATCGATGATACATGGGAGTGTTAATGGGCCACACCATCCACTTACTATCAGGTGAACAGTGTGCTTGTTTGTCACCTCTTTTATAAATATTATAAAAAAAGTCTTATGTTTAATAGCAATTTAAAGGAAGAGCGTGACTATTTGTAACATAAAAACCTTTAAATCCTATTAGGAATAAGTCGAAAATCACGCATTTTATAGATACAATTATATGTTGTCTTTAATAGGATACTTGGAATCAATCGGCAAAGAAAGTATAAGGAAAACACCTTATACTACTCTACGGTTGAAAGAATCTTAAGGGCTCGTTTATTTTGTGAAACCAATCAAGTGTAAACTTCCACAGAGAAGTTATTCGATAGACTATTCATATATAAAACAAAGCTTACACCTGATTTAGTTATGTGGATAGCGCAAGAGGTGACTACAGAAAATGCCTGAAAAATTGCAAGCCTTTTGATAAATGGCGGTATGCCACCTCGTTTGCGCCAGACGTAAAATAATCAGACTAGGGGTGGGGAATTGCGTCAAAGGTATGATAAGTGTAAAAAATGTCACTCTGAATTCACCACTGTTCGTGGTTAATTCAGAGTGACACATTTTACACCATCTCACAGAAACTGCAGAATAACGTCTACCGAGCCAGCTAGTATATATATACATACAATAACCTAAAAAACTATCGGGATGGTAATCAAGTACTTAAAGTTACTGCCTATATACGTTCCACTGCTGGGCACAGGCCTCCTCTCATTTTTGAGAGGGTTTTAGGGCAAGGAAATGTCCGCCGCGCTGCCCCAATGCGTGTTGGGGAACTCCACATGTCTTCGAAATATTTTTTTCTTATTTCTCAGACATGCAGGTTTCCTCACGACGTTTTCCTTCACCGCCGAGCACGTGGTAAATCAGCACTTAAAATTGCAACTAACAATTTCTTGGTGCCGTCGGGGATTGAACTCGGGTTGCTCGCGTATTGTGAAACTTACAGCGAGCGCTAACCATCTGAGCTACCACGTCTACCTTAGTCAAGTACTTCCTTGCAATAATTAAAAAACTTTCATTACTGATCTGATTTTATTTTACAGATTGAAAACTACAATATTCTCGAGTAACATACGTTCAGTTTTATTGTAATAAAAATATTTGTTTTTAATTTAAATATATTACTTACATAACATTGAAATATATACAATATTAAAAAAAAAACTATAATACAAAAAAAACAGAATAACTTAATTATCATACAGTCTTACTCCCCTTGGTATCGTGCCAGGAACGCTGGCTGCGTTTCCTCGCTGAATGGCTATACTAAGCCTTTGAGCGAGAAAAGAACCAGCCCTCTTATCACCAGCAGCACCGCACGTGGACTCCACGGACCGATAATCTCTACAGCAAATGGCACAAATATGTAATCATCTCTCAGAGACTCATATTTGCGCCACTTACTCAGTTTAGCTGCCTGTGATGCCGCCCCTGAGATGAGAGGCCGCCAATTATATTTTAAAACTAAATTACTGCTGTTGCTCGAATTTCACTCGAGTGAAGCAATCGACAGTCTGTTAGCATTCGAGATATTAATGTAAATGAATAGGTAATTTTATACTGTATTCTTACGAACGTAAATTTAAAAATTATATGCTGTATGTTCTCTGTCCACAAATTTAGTGAGTTCATCGATTTTCTATGCCTACGTAACGACTGTGATAACCAATATCGGTTAAATTTTATTTAATTATAATATATAATTAGTTATAATAATAGTATTCCATCTACTTCCTACTCGCTTCCAGGCTTCACTTTAATTCGTAATGACCGCACCGAGCGGAGAGGGGTGGTATTTCTATTTATATACGATCTCATATACCTTATTCTATTATTTAAGCGTCATCAATATCCCAAATTGGAAGCGTAGCAGAATTCCTCTTCATTGAAAAATTATTTCTTGGAGTCTTTTATAGCCAGCCCTTCCCTCACAATGGACTACTTTTCTGTTTTAGATGATCTCTTAGTGAATCTTACACCTGTTTATAGTCATACCATAATAATGGGTGATTTTTACACTTGTCTACTAAAGCGCAACAACAGATCCATTAAACTTAAATCTGTTATTGAGGCAGCAAATTTAAAAGTTGCTACGTGTCGACAAAGGGAAGTGAAGCAGAAGATGGACATGGCATCTTCCTATTAACAATACAAAATAATAAAAAATGTGGTTGCCAACCAGCTTACCAAGCGATGCAACTACGGCAAATATCCCCTATGAGGCAATCTATGAGGGAGGCCTATGTTTAGCAGTGGAATTTTGATGGACTGTAATCGCATTGGTAATGGTACTATCAGCTCCGTACATATTATATAGCTGTTATTTGGCATGGTCTATATTGGCATGGTCGTGGTATACTGTAGTCAATTAACGATTTTTGATCAATTTCAATTGTATTAAAGACGCAACACTCACTTTAGAGATGAAATATATATTTTTTAATTATTTGAAATATTTTTAAAGAGGTGAAATATTTCATGCATAACATAAAAATATATGGAATAAGAAAATATGTCGCATTCACTATTTTTACTAATTGCATTGGCATTCGATAAATCACTATTTTTATCGAAGAAAAATACAGAAACTATAAAAAGGAAGTACTAAAATAAATTTACGTTTCTTCCTTCTTATTGGACATCTCTTTGTAACACACCTAATAACTTTTTAATTACTAGAACTGGCATTTAAATTTATAATATAATTACGAGTATATTATGTATACGAAACAAAGAGATTTAAATATATATTACTTAAATGTCTTTGATACGAAACGATGTGCACTGAGATTATACAAAACTTCAATACGACTATATTATACGAATACGATACGAATCTTAACTGTGTTTTTCAATTTTAGACATTTTAGTTTTTATTCATATCTCTATATATAAAAATCAATTGCTGTCCGTTAGTCTCGCTGAAACTCGAAACTGGGTCAACCGAATTTTTTGAGTGTGTTTGAGTCGGTCTCTAGATGATTTAGATTTACAATTGGACCCGGTATGTGGAGCTGTTCTCGAGATCCAGAAATCACCCTTGCGAAACTGGAGCGGATCACTAGTTATTAATAAATATTATGTCATGCAGCATAACGCGAAATTTTGTCCTCCATTTCCCCGTGGATGTCTTAAGAGCCGACTATGGTTAATGTCAGGAAGAATAGAATAGAATAATTTTATTCAATATAGATTAAAGTACATAATACTTATTGAAAGTCATTTTTACTCTTACCACTGGATCGCAAAAACCTCTATCCTGGGAAGAATCAGCAAGAAACCCAGCGGACTTTTTAAAAAAAAAGCATAATTTACTATATATAATATTTTATACAATTGTTATGAAAACATTTAGAAATATCATGGTAGCGATCACCTCATTCCCAGGGGTTATTATAAGTCATGTACACTTTAGTAGTATAATAACCCCTACTAGACAATTTTTTCTTAATAAATAATTTAAACCTTTTTATAGAAAAGGTCTGCATATTTTCTGGGACTTTGTTCTAAAAGCGTATACATTGCCCCATGAAGGAATTACTGACTCATTGACTTCCGCTTGATGGCGGTATAACCGTCTCTTTACGATAGGCGAAAAGTACCCAGAACGGCGACGGGGAGCAGCGTCCAAAGAGCGATACGAATTATATTGCGATCAGTGGCATTTAAGGAAAATCCTCCTTACAACGGTAGAAGCCTATGTCCAGGACTTTAAGGGCTAATTATAAAAAAGAAAAAGAATATGCTGTCAATATTTTTTTGTTATAAAAAGCTTAAGTTGGGTCCCCCAGGATTATCTCCTGTATCATAGAGGTAGTTTACATACATGCACAAGGACAAACATCCAGCCGCTGAACAATAATTTGTAGGCCATACAAAAAATTGTTCCGTGCGGGATTCAAACCCGCGAGCCTCAGCGCAACAACTCAATGCTAAGTCACGGCGTTATGGAGCCATCAAAATGGTTATGCGGATTTTAAAATGATTAAAATAATTTTCTTAAGTACGTAAAAATATTATGAAAGTAATTAAATTGAAAAGTTTGTTTATATAGAGTAGAGATGGATTGAGTTACTATAAAACTAATGAAGATATTAATAAAAGATTCACCAAAGTAGCAAAATAATTGTACCTATTAGCGTCATTTAAAGGATAATACTTCTGGCTTACAATCCCCATATTAAGTTAACTATAGACAGGTTGAGATTAGTTAATAGTTTTAGTAATTAAAATTAACATTGATGAGATTTTTGTTTAAAAAACAAAGTATTCTTAAGTTTTGCGGAGAACGGTGATTTCGCAAATCTGTTTGAATAAGAACTGCGGTGGAAAATAGTCTCTCAGATGCGACAGAACTCATTTGTAAACTAAAAGTACTTCTGCGCCATTTTTTTCAAGTTTGGGTATAAGACGTCATTGCGCCAGAAAACGAACGGATCTGCGCCTCTCCATATATTAGGAGACTTTAGGTATCTCTCGACTTCTTCTTTGAAAGAATTACAGCTCAGAGTAGACAGGGGCTCATCTTCCTCGGACTCTCTAATAATATTTTCACAAACGCTCCAATGCCCGCCACTCGTAGGCATCTCAGAACTTACATTTACAGTACTAGATGTAAGTGTGACCGTGTCTGAAATAGTTTCGGAATGCAGTGCTACATTAAGATCAAGTAACTGAACAAGACACTTTTTGCCATAGTAATAGTAGACTGTGATCGAAATATTCGTTCTTTGTAACGAGGATCAAGCATTGTCGCTAAACAAGTCACTGAATAAAGCGCGGAGTTTCTCCGAGAATAGTAGTAGATCGTGCCTCGTTTGCAACGAAATAGACGAGACAACACGCGCGTTTACATTACATTTTTAATTTTGTGCTACTCTTACTGAGACTGTATTAGGTCCATAAACGTCACAATTTTTTTTCGGGGCTTGAGTCGCATTTTTCCCTTTTTTGTAATAAAACTTCAGAATGTATCGAATTTCTTCGTTAGATTCACTCATTTTGGCGGACAGAAAAATAATTGAAAAATGGCGGGAAAGTGTTTTTTTACTTTTACTTTTTCTTACTGTCCTATATGTATTGATATTCAAACCAGCCAGTTACAAACAGTAAAACCAAAGAGATTTTTCTTCAATTTTATACAAACAAAATACGAAGAAACTTTTTCCCCGACCTGTACGAATACTGCTAACTGTGCGACAAAAAAAACTGGACGGTTTACAGTGTGTACGTTTGGGCAGAGCTTTAATACAGTTAATGTCTTGATTTTTTTCAATTTTAACGTTGACTTTTTCAAGCCACGCTTAAAGTCGTTCACAACTTCTCAATCTTAAATTGAATACTTGGACCCACGCAACTCAAATATTTGCCTATTCTAATGCCAACTTATGTTCATAAATTTTTTTTCGGGTAGGTGTGAAAAAGTAACAACTAAATTTTGTGTATCCCAGCAATTTTATTTGTTTATTTTAATTATTCATAGTGTACAGCACTTAATATTTGTTAAGTATATACAAAAATATCATATATGCAATAAATTAGGCACCTACCATAAGCTGCTACCACTTTTCTTACAAACTTCAAGTTGAGCACAACATTCAAAGAACATTTCAGTATGGAAAACATATTTGAAGTCTATAAAACACAAGCGGCACTGGAGAAGACACTTAACCAGAGGTTAGATGAGTTTGAAGCAAGACTAGAGGGGTCATCAAAGAATTTGAGCCTGAAGGACCTGAGTTCTGACTACAGCAACTTCAAGAATTTTGAACAACATTTACGTTACTGCGGCAGCAAATTAGTCATCTAATTGTTAATGTGGATGCCATTGAAAGTAGACACAGAAAGAAGTTTCTGCTGATTGGAGGAGTGGTCGAGAATACCAATGAGAATTTCCGTGAATTGGTAGCTTCAGTCATCACGAAGAATCTTGGTATCAACAATTGTTCTGGTGAGACTGACCAGAACAATTGTTGATACCATTAATGAACACAGAAGAAGTTTCTGCTGCTTGGAGGAGTGGTCGAGAATACCAATGAGAATGTCCGTGAATTGGTAGCTTCAGTCATCACGAAGAATCTTGGTATCAACAATTGTTCTGGTCAGTCTCTGCAGGTATCATCGACTTGGCACAATATCAAATGGCCGCCCTCGTCCAATTCTCATAAAATTTGAAGACGCTACATTTCGTCGGTAAGCATGGGCCAAGAAAGCCTTACTCAGGGTAGCCCATATGTTGTCAGAATATCTAACGCGAATGAGGCAGTCTTTATTCTTGGAGGCTCGCAGGCACTTCGGTATTAGGAATGTGTGGACCTTGGACGGGGTGATAAATGTCAAGCTTCCGACAGGATCCCGTTCCAAAGTGTTTACAACAAACGATCTGGAGAAGCTGACAACCCAACACAAAGCTGACGAAGAACGTGGTAACCCGCTTCCAGTCTCAGATGTTACCGCCAAAAAAGAAGGATCTAAATCCAGGACTACAACTACTTCGAAGCGTGTAGTCAGTAAGAAATTGTGATTTATCGTAACTGTTTCCTAATATGTACATAATTGCCTTGCACTTTACGATCATTAACATTCTTACTGTATTTATAACTTTTTAGATTTAATTTTATGATTTCGGTTTTGACTTTTGAGGTTATGTTTAACTTTATATCATACGAAATTTAAGACAGAAAATTCCGTACGTGTGTGGCGGGTCATAGATTTTATATGGACTTGCTGCGTTCGGAATCTCGAATCGGAATATCGAAACGGAATCCGGAACGGAATTCCGTTTCGATATTCGATTCGAATTCCGTATGTATGTGGCCGGCCTTAAGAAGAGTTTCATGCTCAAAATTAAAAAATATTTTACGGATGTGAAAGCTGCCAATATATTAGTGCAGTGGCGGACTCTATTCTACCGCAATACCATACCATCTAGTGGTCAGTTACAATAACCATCAACAACCAAGTGTACCAATAAATCGGAGTCGAAATGTATATATTAATCTCAAACCGATATACGAAAATCAGCATTTGATATGTAGTTTTGTAAGCAAAAAGCAATGTTCCAAATTAATTTCGTCGACTGTCTTTGATAAAATTTACATAGGAAAATTTTATTCCAATGAGAATAAATTATAAGGCACTCACTGTTCTTTGATCGTTTGTAAATATTTTATATTCTTACAAACTGGAAATATATTTAAAAGTAAAGTTGCAAGCCAACTGTGTAGTGACAGTATAATAATAAACACTACCCTATATCGTGCCGTGGGTATCGTAAGAGACGATAGAGGGGAAACTGAAATAAGAGATGGCAGCAGCATTTTCCTGATAGCAACTCAAAATAATAAAATAATGAGGTTATCAACCCTTCAGCCAAGCATGGCAATCTACTCCCTACCCTTGATGCAATCTATAGAAAAATCTACTCCCTACCCTTGATGCAATCTATGGGGGAGACCTATGTTGAGCATTGAACCTTAATGGCTGTAATAGAATGATGCAAGAGGTCAATATAACAATATACGTCTTACTGCTAGGCACAGGCTTCCTCTCATTTCTGCGAGGGCTATGGAGCAAATCAGTCCACAGTGCTGCTCCAGTACGTGTTAGCTAACCTCACGTCTTAGAAATATTTTATTCCTTGGACATGCAGGTATCCTCACGAGGTTTTCCTTCATGGTAAATCAACACTTAAATTACAATCAACAGTTCATTGGTGCCAGCACTATAATCTTATATTTTATTATTACAAATAGTAACAATTGAAGAGACAATATTTATTTTATTTGTATGTTGTATTTTACTGGTGTTTTATTTTGAAATCACATAGTAAAAATCCGTAACTTCAATGCTAGGAGCTCACCCAACATACCCTTTTTTCGTAACGAAAAATATGTTTAAAAACTGGAGTGGAACCTTTCCGTATAGTTTATAAAGTCGATTATACTGCTTACAACTTAGATCCATTAAACTAATATATTCTCGACTTAATACACCGACGAAACTTTTAAGTAAAACTCAATATTGGACGAACGGTTATAAAGCTTGGACAAAAAGCATCGGGAATATAAGGTCTAATATTTTCCGTTATAGAATTTCGTAATAGCTTCCGATAAATGGCTTCATAAATTTCTCAGTCTTAGTCATCAACGGTGTCAAAGGTGCGAGTTGTCTGGTAGTACGAACATCAAACCAAGCGTGAAAATCGTGCTCTCACACAATACCAGCGTAAAATAGCACCGCAATGCTGCTGTGTTTCGAATGGTGAGTGTAGAGTGATTGAAACCCTTTTTACTGGCTACGAGGCATTCCAGCTCAGTCCTCAGGGGTGCATTCTTAATCGCATTTTAATTCTTAATCGAGCCTCAGCATCCACTTACCATCAGTTGGGGTTCTTTATTTTTTTCTTTATCCCTTATTCTATAAAAAGGACTAATCCTTTCTACAACTGGAAGTCTAAAAAGTTAAAGAAAGTTAAGGAAAGTTTCTGTCTAGTATTGAACTGTGGCGGACTGCTGAAGAAGAAGAAAAAATATATCTGCAAAAACACTGAGATTTTGTTCGAGGAAAAGTTTTTTGATCTCAAATGCTTTTGCGGAACTGTTACAGAAATTGTGAAAGTTTTGCCCCATATGCACCCTGCTGACTAATGACGCTTAGTGCGCAGGATTCAGAATAATTTAATTTCAGAGACTTTTCACAGCTGCGTAAAAATACAAAACTTAAAAGTACCTTTTATGTACTTGTAATTTGTAAACTTATTAATTTAACATTTATTTTTTCATCATCATGATCATAAACGGCCCATTGCCGACTTACTGATCCATACTTTTTTTTCTGACGACTATTTTTGCAGATATTTCACTTATTTCTTTTATCTTCCCATTTGAAACTTTTTGCAATAGTTCTCGTGCCGGTAAAGCAAATGCACGCACCCAATGGTGGCACTCAACAGATGGAGTGACGGCCTGGTAAGGCATGCAGGTAGTCGATGGATGCAGATGGCTCAGGACCGTGTTTTGTAGCATTCTTGGGGAAGGCCTATGTTCAGCAGTGGACTTGTGAAGGGCTAAAATTTTCATACAGCTTTACCCCCCGCGGTATAGTGCCAAAACGCTGGCGTATTTTAAATTGTTATGTATTTATATTATATTTTTTATTCCACTGCTTATCATAGACCGCCGCCATAGATTGCCTCATAGAGGGGATATTTGCCATAGTTGCAAATCTTACTGTTTCATTTCCCTCTGTAGCCTCTTATGACACAAACGGGACGACATGGGTCAGTGGATTCTCTTAAGCCGCCACTACACAAAGTCTATTATAATAACAATGAAATATTAAAGTTATTATTTAAATTATTACGGTTACAGCCTATTAAAGTCTACTGCTGAACATAGGGGGATATTTTCCATAATTGCCACTCTTGGCGAGCGGGTTGGCAAAAAGAAGACGCTGCTGCTCATCCCTGATTTGTTTTCTGCTAGCAAACAGCAGTGCCTGCACTGCTGTTCTGGTCTGAAGGGTATAAGAGAACCAGTTTATTTACAAGTTGTGAGGCAATCCATCTTATTACTCAGAGGTGACAATGTATCTGTAGAATTCTTTGTTTGAAATTGGTTACAGATAAACTGCGGTAGCCACGTATGACGGATTGTCCGTTCGTTTGTCAATGATATGAAAAAAGAAGATTCTGTTTTAAATTTAGTCTGTGGACAAAGTTCTAACTTAATAAGTTTCGCGAAACAAACGAACCCTTAAGATTTTTTCAACCGAAGAAAGATTGGCGCATATTTTCTTTATACATTTTACATTGCAAAGTTTGCGAGAATATTTCCAATTATAGAAGAAAAGTGACGCGATGCTATTAGCACAATAATAATAATAATAAATTGACGTAGGAAGTTACGACCCCATCGCCCGCTGACGTAACAGTTAAGTGACAAAACTGCTACGTCGGCGCAGTAGTCAGCGCCTTGCCAAGAGGTGTGAGCACCGTGCCTCGGCAGAATTGAGGGTGCAAAGGCCCGTTTGTGCTTACGGCCACACCATTAAACGGTGCCGGGTCTGGGCGTCTCCCGTTAATTGACGCCCATTTTATGGATGATGGAAAAAAATTGAACGCGCATAGGGCTGCTGCCTGGGGATCGCGGGGCGCGTCTGCAGCTGGCGCTGGACGCGACAGCATTCGGGCCACCAACCGAGCCCGAGGTGCTGCACGACCACCTAGCAGCCCCTCGCATCCATCATCCCCACCAAATGGCTTGGTGTCGGCAGGGCCCTCTCGGACTCGTCTAGTGGCACCCGCCGCTGGTGGAGAACGCCGCATGCGTTGGAATAAAGATATGAACACAAACGCATTGCGGGCGTACTATAGGGCGAAAGGGGAAGAAACTGGAGAGATAGCGTATCGTTCTCGGATGTATCGCTTTTTTGCTGAGCTGGAGCCGTCTGTTCCCGTCACGGAGCAAAATCTGGCAAACTGAGTTCGATACATCTTGCGCTCGAAAATATTTGATGATACCGTACTCGAACGACTACGGCGTGAGGCTATTCCCTCATCGAATGAACCAGCTATAGCTGGGGATGCGGCTCCTCAGGCCACAGACTAGCAGCCACATGTGGAGGCCGCCATGGATCTTCCCGCTCTGGTCGATTCAGGCGAAGATGGAATGGTCACTCACGAACTAGAGCAGATGAGGCGTTAATTGAAGGAGGCGATTGTGGAAACACGCTGCACGCCTTTCGAAAATCAACCGCGACTCCCGCGCATAACCCTAAGCAAGCGGAATCGGGATGTTGTGACGGCCTTGAACCCATTGCTGGCAACCTACCTGGAAACCAGCCGGGACCTTTGCGATACGGACTCAATACTCTTTGGCGCCGCTTTGGCAGTTTGCCGCATTGTTGGTGCCAAACTTCCCACGTCTGGACGTGCTACTGGGCAAAATAGCACTATCCCAGCCTGGAGAAGAAGAATTGAGAACCGTATCGCAAAACGAAACCCTCATCGGCAAACTGATAAGCTCTAGGATAAGCTTCAGTTTGGGCAATAATAGGCCGAGAATGGTGCGCACTGTCAGGATGGCGTTTGCTGAGACAAATATCAGTTTTCTCAGCCGGATATAATGCAAAAACTGACGGAGCGCATAGACGACCTGAAGCAGAGAATCGCTGCTTGGGGGAAGCGGATTCGGCGATATATCGAGAGTTCGACACGGTTCAACCAGAATCGTCTCTTCCAGAGTGATCAGAAGAGGCTCTATAAATCATTGGAGCGGTCAATGGTACGTGGAACGGGCCGAGCACCAAATCAGGTAGACACTGTCGCATTCTGTCGAAGCCTGTGGACAGAGCCCGTAAACCACAGCGAGGGCCCTTGGACAGAAGTTGTGGCGAGTCAGTGTGCGAATGTTACACCCATGGACTCCGTCATTATAACGCCGGACTATGTAGCTGAGGCGGTCCGAAGGGTCCCGAACTGGAAAAGTCCGGGGCTCGACGGACTGCATCACTACCGGCTGAAGGGGTTCGTGGTGTGTCACGCTGTGTTCACCCGATAGTTTCAAGAGGCTATCGACCAGAAGGCGCTCGCGAGCCTCTTCACTACTGGGATCACTCATTTGGTTCCTAAAGACCAAGATACCGCAGACCCAAGCAAATCAGGTAATGTCGCGCGCTCAAACTGGATGTCGGGCGGTGGTCGTGGAACCAAGGAACCACTCATCGTTTACGCGGTCATTGGCAGGTGGTTAAACGCAACCGTCGGTACCTCTCGTCGCCTGGATAGACTACAAAGAGGCATTCGACTCGGTGCCTCATACATGGCTGAAGAGGGTCCTCGAGCTGTACAAGGTTGACTGTACAGTTCGAGACTTCCTCGACAGTGTATGGGGCAGTGGTATGACCCTTTGTCATCTTGGCTTCGGAGAACCACATAAGGATAAGAAGAAATATCTTCCAGGGCGATTGTTTGAGTCCAATCTGGTTCTGCCTCTCCTTACTGGAGGGTTTCGGAGGATTTCAGCTTCGGAAAGGAGGTACAAAAGTGGCCCACCTTTTCTATATGGATGATCTCAAGTTGTTCGCCTCCAGTCGCTCCCATCTAATGGAATTGCTAAACATCACTTGTGATTTTAGGAATTCTATTAAAATGGAGCTGGGGACGGATAAGTGTGCGGTCCTCCATGTCGAAAGGGATAGGGTTGCTAACTCTGAGGGCATATACTTATCTATGCCTATCAACATAAGTATATCCAAGGCTGAAACATACCGATACCTTGGTATGTCACAGAACATAGGTATCGATGAGGCGGATATGAGATAGTCAGTTTGCGATGTGCTTTATGCACGCTTGACAAAAGTGCTCAACAGTCTTTTGTTAGCCGTTAATAAGACACACGCATATAAAGGTTGGATCATGCCTGTTCTCATGTATACATTCGGCATACTCAGGTGGACTCAGACTTAACTGAACGCTCTGGATAGAAAAGTCCACACTGTTATGACGTCCCACAGGATGGACCGGATGACAGGATGCTTCCCAATCCTATAGTGCCAAACACGGCAGCAACTTGCAGATTGCAACCGCGACGGAGCGTGAGTGGCATCGTACCCAGTTCAGACAATGTTCCGAAGAGCCAAGAGGGCATCGACGGAGACCTGATATCCGTCCGATGAGAGGTCAGTAAAATGTCCAACAGGGACGGTACGTGATCTTCCACATCTGGAATCCACGTAGGTGAAGTAATCAGTTGTGTCAGACCATCATCATCATCATCATCATTACAGCCCTTCACAAGTCCACTGCTGAACATAGGCCTCCCCAAGGAATGCCACAAAGCACGGTCAGACCATATGCCGAGGCAAAGAACAGATCAACAGATCTACCCGGATGATCGGTTAAACGGGAACTAAGCCATTCAGCGAGGTGGGCGTTAAAATCACCGAGCATCACGATCTCATAGTGTATTTATCATTATTGTTTCATTATAACGGCCCTCCTCTCTTAATTACCGAGAGGAGGTTAAAATGTTCTCAATACCTTAACTGTAACATTATGGATGCAATAAATAATATTATGAATATGAATCTCTGCGGATGGGACCTGTTGTAGCACGGAGTCTGCAGCCATTTGGACGTGGGCAATGAGTCGGTCTGTGTCGGAGACCCGTAGATGCGGGGATGGTCGTCGCTGTCATATGATGGACAGGTCCGTACCATCAAGACTGCCGAAGCGTCGAAAGCAGATGTCCTCTTGACGACACGTATGCTCAGCCCGGGGCACAAAAGAGTGTTCTAATTTGTACCCCGGTGGAGAATACAATATCAGCCGGAGAGGACACCTGTGTTTTGGTTAGAAAGGGCAAGGCCGGCTTTGCCGTCTCCAGACGGTAGTAGACGGCGTTAAGGTTTGAATGAAGTCCTCTGATGTTGCAGAAATTCACGGATAGCGTGGCAGCGGTAGCCTTTGTGTTATTGCTCCGCTTACCCCGAGCAGGTTTCGTGTTGAGCGGAATTTCGCCCCCCCCCACCCCAGAATACGCTGGGAAGTCCGAGCACCCACGCTCAGGAAGAGGAGGGTAGCTTGGGCGTGGATGCTCAGCGAGGGATTCTCTGTCACCAGGGGTGCTTTGACCCGCCTGGGATAGTGTTCTATTTAACTCCGCTACCATTTTAAGAGGGAATTGGGCCTCCGGCCACCTGCACTCACCAGGCGAAACACAGAAGTAAGCTTCTACTTCAGACTGATATTCTGTGAGGTCGTGGTACCACTACGTTTCGAGCCAGCCCATCCGTGCGACAGCAAAAGCTGCTGCGTGGCTCTACCACTGTTCAAATTTGTGTCATTTGCTATGGAGACTATCGGTCCGTGGGGTCCACGTGCGGTGAAGTTCCTAAGGTACTGTATCCGCGACTGGTCGTTGCTACTGGTGATAAGAGGGCTAGTTCTTTTCTCGCTCAAAGGCTAAGTATAGCCATTCAGCGAGGAAACGCAGCCAACATTCTTGGCACGAAGCCACGGGGAGTAAGACTGTATGACAATTAAAATTTTAAATTTTTAAATATTGTGTGTAACCTTTTAGTTACTAAAAAGTTACTAAAAAGGTAGAGACATAGTCTTGGTACTGACAAAGTACTTCGCCGCTGATCTCTAGTGGGTGTCAATAAAAATTTCTACTAAAACAATAAAAATTTAAACAAAACTAAACGTAACAGTATTCATTAAAAATAATAAAATAATTTAGTTCAATTTTTGTTTGCCTCGATAACTTTTAATATTATATATATATAACTGACAATAGCCACTTATAATGCCAGCGAGAGGCTGACAGTATACAGATTCGTTTATGCCAAACATCATCTGAGACAATAGGTGTCTGTGATATTACAGGCGCAGCAAGTTGGTTTATGCATACTTAAACTGATAAATTCCTCTATTTAATATACGCAAAGGGACTTCTTAGAAAATGTGACTCAATGTTTTGTGTCCCGCGCCAAATTTAGCAGAGGAAAACAAAGTTTCTGTCTGTCATATAGCTTTTCTCTGAAATTGTTTTAAGTAGGTGATTAAAATTTAGTAGACTTCTAAAATACGGCTACACAAATATTTACTTAATACCTTACTTATACCTTTTGATTTCGGTCACTGCAGCTAGTCACAACGGCAACTAGGCATTTGCACAGGATAGGATTATTGTGCCCGAGTGTGTGCGCAAGCACAGGGGCACTCTATTCCCTCACTTTCATAGTCTGATGGGACGGCAATCTGACACGACCGGAGAGAGATCAAGCGCAGGACCAACGAGAGTGAAGCACTGCCAGTTTCCTGCCTCCAAGTTGCTACTGAGATGAAAGAAAAACCCAACAACTAATTTTTAGCCCGAAATGGGGTCGGCTTTAGTAATCTGCGGCACGATTTAAGTGATCATTTTAGCTTTAGTTGACAGGCAATGATGCTATTGATTACCATCTAGCTGCTTTTTATGCCGGAAATCTTTAGTTTTCGAGATATCGATAATTATAGTTTTGAGGTTATATCCATTTAAAAATGATACGAAAACGAAATAACAATATAATTATTAGAAAGAGATAGCAATAGAGCATGGTCTGTATCTGTTTTAAAAAATAACACGCAACAACAATATACATGTCTATAAATAAATGTTTTTATAATATTATATTTGGTCGTTTCTTTTGATCAAACCAGAAGGTATAAATCACAAAACCGAATCTGTCAACCCCGACTTCCACGTGGTCTTTCCGCTCTTACCCCTAGAGTGTATATGAAAACCCGGAAGCGCGGAGGGAAAGCAGCTCACCTGCGCAGCTTCGGCTGTTTGGTCGCCTTCGGCGACCAGCCTCAGCCGCTACGGCTCGTACGCTGCCTGCGCTTAGTTACGCAAGGGCGAAGGAGCTGCACTTGCCGCAGCGCTGGAGCAGAAGCAGAATCAAAATAGTGTTGATTCCACGGTTATTTCCCACCTGAAAACTCCCACATTCCCACCGGGACCCGAATGTGACTTTTTAATAAGCGAAAGCGATTTTGCTTAATATGTAACAAAACTTTAAAATTCATTTAAAAAAAGGGGGTTCCGGCACTTTCCACTTTTATCCATCTTAGTCCTCAGAGGTAATAACGCAACTGTAGCCTTTATTAGTTTTAAGTTGGCTCCGGGTGCCCATGAACTGCAGTACGCACTTATCATCAAATGGACTATAAGTTCGTTGGTATTTTCATTTTGATAATTTAAATTGAATGAAAAAATAATTCACTTATATTCATTTTTATACTGAAAGTCTATTTTGTTTAATTTGAGAATAATTTTATAAAACAAAGTGTAAAAAGTGGCAGCTAACAAATTAGAAAAGCCAAACCAAAACTAATAGGGTTTCCTCACGGGCGTCGGGGGAGGTTGCAAAGCGGTGCACTTGCATCACTCCGCCCCACAATCAGAAAGTACACAGGAAAATTTCGGAAATATTTTTAATTATTAAAGTCATTATATGAATTAAAACTTCAGGCGCCTAGATTGTTGTCCAAAAATGTTCAATACCTTGTTAGCGAATTCAATCTCTTTCTTTACTCTATTTATATGATTATTTATTTATTTAAACTTTTTGTGCAAACTATATATATAAAAATGTTTACAAAGGGCGGACTTAATGTCTTTAGATATTCCCTCCCGGGAGCAAGCACAGAATGTTTAGCTTCAGATCTTCCATCGTTGACCATTTCCGTGTCTATCAAGACGTCGTAACGAACTAAATGAACGTTTAATTCTACATGTTGTTGCTGGAATAGTCAGGCCAATCTTAATTGCTGCCATCGCAAACAGACTTGAGTAATCTAGTACTAAAATATAAAGTAGCAAATCAAGTTAATTAAATACAAAAATACCTACCTATCATTTTAAAGATGCAATGTTATAAATTATAACTTCTTAACGACACAATTAATAGTATATTGTTAGGTAGCGGTGTAAGAATGTAACTATGCCATATCGTCCCGTGTGTATATATCGTAAGAGGCAACAGAGGGAATCAAATCAGGAAATGGGCAGCAGCGTCTTCGTAATCAAATAATAAACTGCGGTTATCATCCAGCTACGGTAACGGAATACACCTTCCTGAAAATAATCCCACCGGCTCTAATGGATTATTTGTATTACATTATAACCCCATAAAACGAAATATTTTACGTATCAAAAATCATAAAGTAACTCAGATTTAACCAAGCGATAGAAATCATGAGAATTTTCTCCATCGAAATATAAAGCCCATGTTTCATTTTAACTTAGTACATCTTTCTTCAATACAATTTGCATATGAATTTCCATATTGAGGGAGAAAACAATTGTTAGGGCGTGACCTTTTGATCCTTTATGGAATTTCGTATACAACATGAAACCAATAGAATAGTTCTGAATAGCAGTTTAATCACTGAATTTATTTTATACGGGTAGGGATGAAAACTGCACATAGTCCATGATAGTAAGTCAAGAATGAAAATGCAGATGCATTATCAACCCTAGAGACTAAGACGGAATATCCCGTTACCAGTAAAAAATATCTCTTGTTCTTGTCACTCACCATACTATTTACAGCAGCATTTTGCTGCTATTTTAGGTTGTTATTCTGTGTGAGCGAGGTATAAACAATAAACACTCCAGTTAATTCATTCGTGCTACAAAAATTTCCTCTTTTCCGTATTATTCTGTATGTTTACCATAAGATTTGCGATTGTTTTATCGAGCTCACGATACCATAGAATCTTTCTGCATATATCGAATCAAAAATGGATGGTTAAAAGCGTAAAATTAATGAAAAAATGTAATCCGGGTTAACGACGACACAAGGACGTCTTAAACAAATTCCTTTTGCATATTATAAAATATTAAAGTATATCCCATTCTAATGTAACATTACAATTTATTTTATCTTATTGTTATAAATAATTTATACTTGTTCTGTGAGTGACTGCGGTATCAATAATAAAAAGAATCCTGATAATTGCACATTTCACAGGTAAATTATCAAGACGTTCTCACTGCTATGACACGTTTATTTTTTGGTTAAAATTTATGTTATGTATTGTTTAAAATACAGAATTTTTTCAATTATTTTGTTAATTTTTATATTTTGCAATGGACAAAGTCACGTTGTTGATAATTTGCATGATTTTGGTGTATACATTTTTAATTTTTAAACAAAATATTTAACATGTACGCTAGGGATTGACTCAACTATATCGAAATTAACGTCGATATTTATCTTGAATGATTATAATTAATTGATAGACTTGCAGCCCACACAACAATAACAGGAATGAAAAGAAATCCTCGATTTGCGTTGTAAAAAATTTACTTTCATTTTTACTTTTTATACTAAGCTTAATAATTTAAGTAAGGAAATTTGCAGGAACCAGATAAGTAAGATTGTCCTGTATAAAGGCCAAAAAGTAATTGTAATTAATTTGTCTTAAAATCATTTTGAAATGTTTGCTGGTGAAATAAAAACGGAGATAATTAATACATAACGACTGTTTAATTTTTGTTGAGTCCGTTAAGTCACTACACATACTAATACAAAAATGTGAACCTGGCGTTTGGTTCATGTTCGCCAATCCACCGACTTGTATTAATCGATCGATCACGTGTTGATTCGTTACACGAACTGCGTCATTTCGGTCGATCAATTCGATTTTCAGTAACATAGACAATAAATATAATATAGTAAGAACAACACACATTGTGTATCCAGTACTACACACCATTCAATCCATTCGGTTAGTTGGTAGCTCACTCGCAATCGGCTCATCATATCCAATCGCAGGTGAAGAAGGTCGCAGTGATACTGGTCTCTCTCTAGACAAATGAACAAACGTACAAGAAATATGTTGAAAAAAAAATATAAACGTTAAAGAAAACCCATTAAATTTACCATTAATTAAGCTCCAGTAGAATCAGGTTAAGCAACAAGTTTGTTTAGATAACGCACTGTATGATCGTTCTCGGCACTCTGCTGCAGCTATATACAGCTACAATATTCACAGTAAATTGCAAGAAGAAGTTAAACATTCTATTAAAGTTCTTACCCGACAGTGGCAGAGCGCGAAAAGAGCGTAATATTTTAGGCTGGTATGTTCGTATGTATTTTTAACTATTTTAAGCCTACTGGCTTAAAATAGTTAAAAATACATACGTAAATACGTACATAATAAAAAGAAAGAACTAAATATTGCAAAAATAATTGATTTTCAATAATTTTTTTCTCAAAAAGTACGCGTCCCGAATGTTGAAACATTGCGTGTGTGCTTATAATAATGTAACCTTTCTGTAAAATAAATATCAACCCTAACTCGACGGACGTCAATGGAAAGATAAGCCTTGTGAAATGTGCAATTATCAGGATTCTTTCTATTATTGACACCGCAATCACTCACAGAACAAGTATAAATTATTTATAAGAATAACATAAAATAAATTATAATGTTATGATTTCTTATATTTACGCGAACACTACACATTTAAATAAAACTAGTTTTATTTAAATTATAATGTTATATTAGAATGGAATATAATTTAATATTTTATAATATGCAAAAGGAATTTGTTTAAGACGTCCTTGTGCCGTCGTTAACCCGGGTTACATTTTTTCATTAATTTTACGCTTTTAACCATCAATTTTTGATTCGATATAATATGCAGAAAGAGTCTATGGTATCGTGAGCTCGATAAAACACATCTTATGGTAAACATACCGAATAATACGGAAAAGAGGAAATTTTTGCAGCACGAATAAGTTAACTGGAGTGTTTAATGTTTATTCCTCGCTCATACAGAATAACAACCTAAAATAGCAGCAAAGTGCTCCTGTAAATAGTATGGTGAGTGACAAGAACAGGAGATATTTTTTACTGGTAACGGGGTATTCCGTCTTAGTCTTTAGGGTTGATAATGCATCTGCATTTTCATTCTTGCCTTACTATCATGGACTATGTGCAGCTTTCATCCCTACCCGTATAAAATAAATTCAGTGATTAAACTGCTATTCAGAACTATTCTATTGGTTTCATGTTGTATACAAAATTCCACAAAGGATCAAAAGATCACGCCCTAACAATTTTTTGCTCCCTCAATATGGTAATTCATATGCAAATTGTATCGAAGAAAGATGTACTAAGTTAAAATGAAACATGGGCTTTATATTTCGATGGAGAAAATTCTCACGATTTCTATCGCTTGGTTAAATCTGAGTTACTTTATGATTTTGATACGTAAAATATTTCGTTTTATGGGGTTATATTGTAATACAATTAACCCATTAGAGTCGGTGAGATTATTTTAAGGAAGGTGCATTCCGTTACCGTAGGTGGATGACAACCGCAGTTTTTTATTTTTTATTTGATTAAGAACATGTTGCTGCCCATCTCCTGGTTTGATTCCCTCTATTGATTCTTACGATATCCACGGGACGACATGATTCTTACACCGCTACTTAAAACATACAATTCATTATGAGGATATAATTTATAACATTGCATCTTTAAAATTATAGGTAGGTATTTTTGTATTTAATTAACTTGACATGTTACTTTATATTTTAGTACTTGATTGCTCAAGTCTGTTTGCAATGGCAGGCAATTAAGATTGGTCTGACTATTTCAGCAACAATATGTAGAATTAAATGTTCATTTAGTACGTTACGATGTTTTCATAGATACGGAAGTGGTCAACGATGGAAGATCTGAAGTTAAACATTCTGTGCTTGCTCCTCGGAGGGAATGTCTAAAGGCCACCATTTGTAAAAAAATTTATATATTTTGCACAAAAGTGTACGGTCTTTACAAACCGCACATTTTGCACCTTAAGCATTTTACCATATTGTATCATCTTTCATTCTCATCCATTCAGTACGCATTCATTCGCCGTCGCGCATCGTACTCACTAGCAGTATTATCAAATTAAATCACATTATCAACTCAATTCTTTCTATTTTATATCAACTTCTAAGATTGTACAGCACAGCAGCTCGTACATCTTAATGGTCCTTCGAGCATTGATCTAGTGCCGGTAAGAGAAAGGGACCACGCGGTTCGACAACGTGACTTCGTTTCGCCCGTTTAGTGCTGCCACGTATACCGCCTACTTAGCAAAAACGCTACAAGTTATTTTTAAAAGCTATTGCGCAGTGAACAATTTTCTGCTACCGCATACACCATCACCAGCAGCAGTGATTGGTAAACATCACGCCATCACCACGAAAACATTTTTGTCTTTGTGTTTCTGTGTCTGAAGTGCAATAGCGAATCGGTCGAGTCGGCCTCCCACAAGGGTCTCACCGACGAGATTGAGAAGGCGCATATTGCATTAGGATACCGAGCACTTAGTAACAGCATCACCTCCGTGACTCGGAAGCATCCGTCACGGATTATCAATCAAATCGTCCATTAATCAAATAAAATGGAAGATTTACTATCAACTCAGCAACAACTTCTTCAAGCAATGGAGCAGTTATTCACCAACTTCAAGAAAGATGGAGCTGAAAGAAAACCCCATCTTACATATCAAGGCGACTAGAGACTCTGGATCAGTACTGGAGAGAGTCCAAGCCAATCATGTCAAGTTGTGTGAGTACGAGGACCAAGACTACACTTATTTCTTGGAAAATCACTGAAAAAGCAAAGTCATAATACACCGACTGTCGGAGAATTATCCAGCAACACCTATCTACTGATCAAGAAAAGAAGTCAGTTCTGAGACCTGGCCTTTAGCCGGCGTGACTACAGATTGGCGTCCACCATCAACGGCTGCAACAGCGTCCCCATCAGGTCAGGCCAGCACCAGCCGAGTAGACAGAGGTAACCACAGCAAACTTGACGAGATGTACCGGAAACAAAAAAGCAATTTTAAAGCACTAGAACGAGCAATCAATGCCACTAATCTCGAGTTACTTACCGAAAAGTGGGAGCTCGAGGACAGCTTACGTGACTTACAACTTCGCTGGAATGCCGTGGACTCCTTACACTGGGAGATCGACAGAGCTTACTACAGAAGATGTGCAGTACGAAAACATACTACATGTTCGAAGACAGCTACAAAGATCAAAAATCAATCAACAGCAAGATGTGGTCCGTATCTCATCAAAAGCATTCTACGCCAAAATGGAAATCCCTACGTTCAGCGGCAACTATCAGCAGTGGTCATCTTTCAAAGATCTCTTCATGGAAATGATCCACAAGAATAAATTCATTTCAAATGCAAAATGCAACATTTAAAAAGCAAGGTCAAGGGAGAAGCGAGAAACTAATACAACATCTAAATATTAGTTCCGAAAACTATGAAACATGCTGGAAATTCTGAATCATCGGTATAACAACAAACGATTGATTTTAGTTCTCACATGAACACGCTACTTGCCAACAATACAACACCAATCATCATTTGCCCTGAAAAATTGCACGACACCACAAAAGAGTGTCTAGTGCCGTAAAAAACTTAGGCGTGAATACATCAAGTTGGGATCCTTTGGTGGTACATTTGTTGATGCAGAAATTGGACACTGATACACACAATGACTACTTCGAATATCTTGAAGATCCGAGGGAATTGCCTGCTATCAGGATTTCTAACTTTTTGGAAATGCGATTCACAGCATTAGAATCGTCTCGACGCAAGCAAGAAGCCCGCGGAGCAATCAACAAGCTACCTATCAAGATTCCAAAAGCTCAATATTCCAAGGCATACCGGGTGCATCAACTAAAGCATTTATCAATCATACAAATGTGAAGTCATTGAAATCGTTAGCAAGGAATAAATACACGTGTCCATTGTGCAATGAACAACATGGAATTTTCCACTGTAAATCGTTTCTGAGGTCAGACACCAAATTAAAACGAAAACAGTGGCAAAATTGAATTTAGGAAAACTGTCTTGACTAAAGGCAAGGACTGTTTTTCCGACAAAGATGCGCGCACAAATGCGGTCACAATACTTTATTGCACGAAGCATACGCATCAAATATCAACGCGAGCGAGCGAGACAGCAACAAAAGAGTTACACAGCAAAGAAACGACACATGTTTCACAAGAAAACGTCGCCGAAATCCTCCTGGCAACAGCCCAAATCAAGGTGCTATCAGCTGATGGAAGCTATCTGACGATGCGAGCGCTGATTGATCAAGGGTCACAAACATCACTTATAAGCGAAAATGCCGCTCAAAGACTTGGCCTTCCACGACAACGTTGCAAGGGTATTATTTTCGGGATTGGCACAAAGGAAAATAACTGCAAAGGTATCATCACTATAACAGCATCATCTATGAATTCAGAATACACATTCAATACTGACGTCATCATCATGAAAAGTTTGGTAAACAATCTACCGAACAGATCCTTTGACAAACCGTCATGGAAACGTCTTGAAGGCATACGGCTTGCTGATCCAGACTTCAATATCAGCCGTCCCATAGACATATTACTGGGTGCGAACATCTACTCGAACATCATCATGAGTGGAATCATCAGAAAAGATGAAAATCAACCGATTGTTCAGCAATCACGACTCGGTTGGATCATCTGCGGCAACCTGAAGTCTTATCAGTGTAATGTTGTTCTGCACGATTTACAAAATATTCAGAGGTTTTGGACAATCGAACATAGCAGACAACAAAATAACAATATCATCCGAGGATCAATACTGCTTGGAGCATTATAACAACACAACAACACGACGAGAAGACGGTCGATATGTTGTACGTCTGCCCATGAAACCAGGCTTCGAAGAAAAGCTGGGTGATTCAAAGCAGAAGGCCGTGGCACAACTTTATCAGCTGGAAAAGAAATTCGCCAAAACGAAGACCTCGCAGCAATGTATAAAAACTTTATGCGCGAATACATTGAATTAGAACATATGCAGCAATGTACTCGTAACAGTAACACGATCCCGGCAACGAGTTGCTACCGCCACATCATTGTGTACAGCGCGCCGAATCGCTTACAACCGCATTACGCGTCGTATTTAACGCGTCATCAAAGACGTCATCAGGCTACAGCCTAAACGACTTGATGTACAACGGACCCAATCTGCAAGCAGACTTACTATCATTGATCATAAGTTGGAGACAGTATAAGGTCGCCTTCACTGCAGACATCGAAAAATGTTTCGAGCGATCCTCTGCAATAATAACGACAAACATCTACAAAAATCATATGGCGTGAATCATCAAATCAGCCACTTCAAGAATACGAACTATTAACTGTGACGTACGGGACGAAAGCAGCGCCGTTCCTGGCAATGAACACACTAAAGCAATTAGCACGCGACGAAGGACAGCATTTCCTGAAGCAGCTAAGGTGTTGAAGAGAGACTTTTCATGGACGATGTCTAAGCGGTCAGCACAGCATCCCAGCTGCTCTAAAATTAAAAACAGATCTGATCAACCTACTCAGATCAGGGGTTTAATCTACGAAGGTGGTGCTCAAACAGCAATGAGTTACTACAAGCAGCAGGATCAGACACAGATAGCAATCATCAAATTGGGTTTGATTTCAAGCAGAAAGAATCAACAAAGACCCTGGGACTGCTGGAACCCTCAGAAGGACGTCTTCACTTTTGAGCTCAAAATCACATCAACAGACAAACCAGCCTCAAAAAGGTCACTACTTTCAGACATCTCAAAGGTTTTCGACCCGGCCGGTTGGCTCTGTCCTGTAACAACAAGATTGAAACTCTTATTCCAATCAGTCTGAAAGAAGATTTGAAGTGGATGACCAACTCCACAGCATTGAAGAAGAGTGGTCTAAGATCAAACATGACCTCGAAGGCATCAATCAAATCCAAGTACCAAGATGGCTTCAAAGTTATGAGAACGACGACATTGAGCTACACGGGTTCTGCGATTCCTCAGAACGTGCCTACGCTTGTGTTATCTACAGCAAAATCAAGAGCAAGAAACAGGTGAACAAGCAGTAGTTTTGATAGCAGCAAAATCAAAACTAGTTCCGACATCAAAATCATATCATTGCCGAAATTAGAACTGTGTGCCGCTCACTTATTATCAAGACTCATGCAGACAGTCAAACACAGTCTATCAGAGCAAAACATCAAGACCTTCGGCTGGTCAGACTCAACAGCTGTGCTCGGCTGGATCCAAGGCGACATCAATCGCTGGAAGCCATTCGTCGCCAACCGTACAACAAATCAAAGAAATCATACCTGCGGACTGTTGGCAGTATGTCAAGTCGACTGATAATCCAGCAGACTGCGCCAGCCGGGGTATCAACAGCAACTCAAAAATCATCCCTTGTGGTGGCAAGGCCCATCATGGCTGAAAACATATCAAAAAGAAACCACCACAAAAACATACACTACGAATCAAGAAGTGAAGAAAGCAATGCAAACCAACGTCACTATTCAACGTCACAGCTCTGACGTAATCGAAGCGTTGATAAACAAACATAGCTGTATGACGCGAGTGACGCGTATACTTACCGGTATTGCGGGCGGTGTCGAATTCCAAACCGAAGACGCCGTATCTAACTGCACCTGAAATCAAAAACAAGCAAAATATTATTATAAAGCACATACAAGAAAAGTATTTTTATGAAGAAATACTTACCATCAAGAAGCAGGGAAAGTGAAGCGTAACAACAAACTACTGTCCCTTAATCCATTCTTGGATAAAACGATCTTCTAAGAGTTGGTGGCAGGATCAATAATGCAAGCATCGATGAAAACATGAAGCATCCTCTCATCGTGCCACACAGCGGACACTTCACTGAGCTCATAATCGATCAGGCACACAAGGCCACCTTCCACGGTGGAGCCCGCCTGACTCTATCGAATCTGAGACAGCATTACTGGATTATTGGCGGCAACAGGGCTGTCAAAAAACGCATCCGTGAATGTGTTGTCTGCAGAAGACACAACCCAATCAAACAGACTCAAATCATGGGAGACCTACCGTCAGCAAGATGTAACCCAACCAGGCCATTTTACCACGTTGGGACCGATTACACCGGTTTCATCGACGTGAAAGCAAACAAAGGACGAGGCATAAAAACGACGAAAGGATACGTCGCAGTTTTGTGTGTATGGTCACTAAGGCCGTACACCTTGAAATGGTATCAGACCTCCTCATCAGCATTCCTCGCAGCACCTGACGAATGGCAGCGCCGTGGAGCACCGCGTCACCTGTACAGCGACAACGGGACCAACTTCGTCGGCGCCAACAAACACTTACAGCAGGAATTCATCAATCTTCGACAAGCCTTGGACGATGATTTCTTCGCAGCAATATCAGACATGGAGATCGAATGGCACTTCAACGCCCCCTCGTGGCCTAGTGCAGGAGGTCTATGGAAGCGGCGGTGAAAAGCCTAAAATTCCACTTACGAAGAGTCATCGGAGCACAAAAGCTACATTTGAGGAGCTATCAACATTGTTGTCACAGCTGGAAGCGTGCCTGAACTCAAGGCCACTGCGCCCTGAGCGAAGATCCCGAGGACATCAACTTCCTCACCCCGTCACATTTTCTGGCGAGTGGCCCCACCTCACCATCATCGAAACCGAAAGGACGAGCGCACACGTTGGCAACTGGTACAGAAAATCTTCTACGACATATGGAAGAGATGGCAGTCCGAGTTCCTGTGCCAATTATCAGCTAGAAGCAAGTGGCAACAGAAGCAAAGAAACATGAAAATTGGTGACGTTGTCGTCACATGACGTCAACTTACCTCCCGGCAAGTGGGCGCTCGCTAGAGTTGTTGAACTTCACCCTGGAAAGGACGATCTGGTCCGAGTGGTGTCCCTGAAAACTAAAAACAACATTATCAAGAGGCCTATTACAAAAATATCACCACTTCTATCAGATGATTACGTTGGTAGCGAGCAAAATTGGAATCAAGCAATAGGAGTCTACAGCAAAAGCACCAAAGCAAAAAGAACGCGAAGCAAAAAATCATGCAACTTCATAGCTTTAGCAATGTTGACTTTACTTACCATCATTTCACCCGTTCAGTGTGCCTTCAACCTACTTAGTCTAAGCAATAATCAGAGCATTTATTTGGACAAAATCCAACATGCACCTTGTCAGAGATCAGTGGAAACTCATTGTCTACTACGAAATGAATCCGTACTGGCAAGGCATTGAATTGTATCGCAAGTACTTCGATTATTTGGATAACATATGCTCCAAGATATCCAAACAAACAAAATGTGACGTAATGTTGTCACAACTACGTCATGAGGCCACTGAACTGGACTACTATCATCATATGTTGCTCGGTCAGCAATACACGCGCTCGAGACGCCGGCGCGGCTTATCAACGGTGTCGGATACCTAGCGCACAGCTTGTTCGGTGTGTTAGACGAAGAGTTTGCTCAAAATACGAGAGAGACATCAATATAATCAGGATGAATCAGAAACATCTTGCTCTTTATGGAAAAATCAAACATCCGTGGTTGAAGCTGAATATAACCTTTTGAGTCGAATCGAAGAGTCTATTAACAAGCAGTACAAGATCTTCAATGCCCACATCATAGAGCTAGAAAAGAAGCCAACATCATAACAAAGGAAATTCAGACCGAAAAATCATCAATGAATTTATTCTCTCATCCATGATAGCAAACAACATTTTGGCCAATCTTAAAAATTCAAGAAACGTTGGTGGAGACCATCACAGACATCCACTATGGGCAGTTTAATGTTTATTTATTAACGCCTGAACAACTGAATGAAGAGTTAAATATTATCTCTGGCCAATTATCAAAGGAATTAGCTCTGCCTATAAACAACATCCAAAACAACTTATCCAGACTCTATCATTTACTGGAAGTAAAAGCAAGGATGACAAGCCAATACTTTATTTTCGAGATCAAAATCGTTGGTAAGCAGGGATACCTACGAGATTTACAGGCTTATATCTATCCCGCAGCAAGTACAAAACAGATGGTCCGCATCACACCTATCGCAGATCATATCGCGATCAACATCCAAAAGGACTCGTACGTACCATTATCAGAAGAAGAAGTTCGAAGATGTACACAGTTCAACGCTGAGACTCACCTTTGCCCGCTACAGAAACCTATTTTCCATATGAATTCGGACGATATTCTGCATCAAAAATGAAGACACAGGTCAGTGTGAAATCAAAACGCCCTGCAAAGATATATGGGTTGAACTTAACAAACTAAATACGTACCTGTACTTTTGCTGTAATCAAAGGATGATAAGAATAATATGCGAGCATCATGTTACAGCGCAACGACTTAGCAAGGCCGGTATTATCATTCTCGAGGACGGCTGTTTCATTAAAAGTGAAACATTGACAATATTTTCACAGAAAGCAGGTCACTAATTATAATATCAAGCCTGTCCTTGCAAAGATAGACATACCTCCAATCAATGATGTCATCAACCTATCTATTCCTCTTCAAAGGCTCGAGAAATTCGACGAGTCAGAAAATGAGGAGAATCGAAAACACTTGTCAAGTATTGACACCAAATAGAGCAGCTGAAGACAAGCGACGCTGATACAGAGATGGTAAATCAGTTATCAAACCACGACCTACATCAATATGTGCTTATTTATCTTCTGCTGGGAGCAGCTATACTAGCATCAACATTATTTGCCTTGCGGAGTCTACGCCGCAGATGCGCCGCACGTATACAAGGTCCCTCTCAAAGCGAAAGATCAGCTGGCTTGAATGTACAGTTCACTGGCACGAACCGAAACACAGAGCAAGCAACATCGGTCGAGCCCCGCGGTATCGCAGTTACGTCATCGGGTGAACTGAGTGCACGCGCACTGGATAAGTCGACGTCGCCTACAGTTTGCAAACGTTTTAGTGATCTTAGTGCAGTGTAGTGAAGTGTGAAATTTATAAGTTTTTTAATTGAAATTTATAAGCTAATTTTTATAGTATAATCATCGTTATCAATTAGTATCAATTTGTAATCGCTCATCAATCATCATCTGTTCTCTCTCTCTCTCCCGCAGCATGTACGGTCTTTACAAACCGCACATTTTGCACTTAAGCATTTTACCATATTGTATCATCTTTCATTCTCATCCATTCAGTACGCATTCATTCGCCGTCGCGCATCGTACTCACTAGCAGTATTATCAAATTAAATCACATTATCAACTCAATTCTTTCTATTTTATATCAACTTCTAAGATTGTACAGCACAGCAGCTCGTACAAAAGTTTAAATAGATCATAGAAATATTTCGTTCAGGGCATTGTTTAGGTGCTGAATCAGGATCCAACAAACTTACTGAGCACTTGCTATTTATCAAACAGTATCCATTTTTCGTCGCAGGTAACAATGCGGTTCAAAATTCCTTCTTTTGTGTGCCTGTTGAGCAGTGCAAGGCACGTCTCGATACGTACTTCACGCTGGCGATCATTGAGTTCGTGGGGCACCCATTTGTTAAGCTTTTTTACCTCGCCAATTGGACGGAAATGGACCAATATTGATTTGATGCTAACGTCGAAAGCTGCTGCTAATTCAGCCGTAGGTTGAGTATCAATCTCACCTTCTACAATCACCTTTAATTCGTCATTTTCGACCAAAGTTTTCGGACGACCATGGGGTTCATTTTTTAGGTCCAATTTTCCAGAACGGAAGCGGGCAAACCAATAGCAGGTGGTGCGTTCGTTTGTGGTATTTTCTCCGTAAACGTCGTTGAAGTTACGTGCCGCTTGTGCCGCGTTGCTGCCACGACGGTATTCATATTCCATAATTACTCGATTTTTTAACGTACCCATGATGACGAAAAAGATTCAAATGCGATGAATTTGAAAAAATAATTCTCTGTTTAAAAATAAAATAAATTTGAAATTAGAATTCTTAGCCAAACAAATATTATGAATGTTGAAAATAGAGAAACAGCAAATGAGATTTTTTTTGTTAATTTAAGAGATAACTATATTTGGTGTTGCCAAAATTGATTCCTTCATTCATTACAGCTTACCTAAGTCCACTGCTGAACGTAGGCCTCTCCTTATATTTCCTCCTAGCGTGGTAACTAGTGCAAATATGCCCCATATTTGCATTAGTTATCATGCTTGCCAGGGGTTGGCATACGCAATTATATATTTTTTAGTTTTTATTAGGAAGACGTTGCTGCCCATCTTCTGGTTTGTTACCATCGGTCCCTTTTAAGAAGACACTACATAAGTTAATGGATATCTTTATAACGCCACTACACGACAAGTTACCAAAATAAATTAAAACATTGCCAAAAAAAACATTAAAAAAATATTTTGTACGTTAACCAGTATACGAAATTGTCCGAATATATTTTGCATAATATGATATTCTCTTTGTACATTTACGTGTAGTTGTTACATCTAGCCCTCGCTTGACAGTGCAAGTTCGCTTGATGCATTTTGTCACCGAGTAAACCTCTTCAAAACATACGTAACCTCTAGACGATAAAAAAACAAGCCCTCTTGTCACTTGCGATGATGATCATTCTTGGATATATTATGTTATGCATAACTATTTAACGTTACTGGATGGGGAAAGCTTGCGCATCGCCGTAGGAATTCGACTAGGAGCGGCGTTTTGTCAACCCCATTATATATATATATATAATAGCATGTTACCAAAATATCGATACGATTACGACTGCCTTAGTGGTCTAGTGGTTGTAGACGCGACTGCTGATCATGAGATCCCGGGTACGAATCCCGTGTGGGAGCAAAAAAATCGGTTATTAAGTTTTTCCGTCAAGAAATTCTCAGTAGCTGCCCGGAGTCAGGAAGTTGGCGGTGTCTCACCCCCGTACCTCGGAAAGCACGTAAAGCCGTTGGCCCTGCGCCTGATCTCTCTACGGTCTTATCGGTTTACCGACCCATCGGACTTTGAGAGTAAGGGAATAGAGAGTGCACCTGTGCTTGCGCATACAATTGGGCGCTATAATCCTGTCCTGCGCCGATGGCTAGCCTCCGTTGAGACTGGCCACCGTCATCGAAATTCGGTCTGGAGGACATTATTACGATTACGATTAGATGAAATTACTTAATTTTTTTTCACTATCTTAACAATTACGCTATGTTGGGTCGTTTCTAAAACAATATTTACTTCCGTATTTCTGCTCATATTTTATCTTCATTATATATATATATATATATATATATATATATATATATAAGAGAGTTCCACCTATGCACTGACTCATCACCATATCTCTGGAACCATAAGGCCTAGAGACTTGAAATTTAGTAGGAATATCCCTTTCGCCGAGTAGAGCTCAGCTAAGAACGAATTTTACAAAATTCCACACGCAAGGGTGCAATTAACGCCCCTGTAACCCTATTTTTACATGGGGAAATGCCTACGCATACCGTCCTTGCCCAATCTTGGCAAGGACGGGTTACGTCGGACTCGCACCGACTAAAACCTCATGGTGCCACCTTCGCCGCATATTGGCAGGGCTACGGGAACGCTTTCGCACACATCCGCAGCCCCACCAGCGCTGGCTGCCCCATGGCAGCCCCTTCTCGGGGGAGGACTTCTCCCCATTCTCCTTCTCAGGCAAGGTGCATCAGGAATACAAGACACGCCTTCCTCCACGGTCTCCAACTTCACCTGCGTATACCGAGCCCTCCTAAGTCCGATACGCGGAGTCCATGGGGCGAGGAAAATTGAGCACTCGGTAGCACCCGCTTTCCCTACCCCAGCGACGGATCTGTTCTTTGGCTCCGCCGCCAACCAAGTTTCGGCCGCGGAGGGTAGGGAGAGCGGCGCCTCGCAATACCAACACTCCTCTTCTCCCGCGATTCCACCTCGGCTGCAAATTTAAAATTGAAAAAAAAACACATTTTCAAACTATAGCTCTTATAGGTATAAAACTTGGCCATAATATTCTTTTTGGCATGAATTTATGAATTTCAATTTTATGAAATTCCACCCACTAAGGGCAGTGCGGGGGCGTTAAAAAAATTTAAATTTATAATGTCACCTCCCGCCGTCTGTACGCTTAGATCTTTTATGTAGTTTACGTAACAGATTTTGATGAGGTTTCCATCAATAGACAGAATAATTCAAGAGGAAGGTATAAATGTATAATTATATATATAATTCTTCTGTTCGTGTGTATGTAACTGAACTTCACCTAAACGGCTGGACCGATTTTGGTGAAATTTTTTGTGTGTGATTAAGTTGTTTCGACGGTTTAGATTCACAATGGACTCGGTGGGTGGCGCTGTTGACGAGATCCAGAAATCACCCGTGCGAAGTCGTGGCGGATCGCTAGTATTTCAATAAAATCATTACTACTAAAATCGGCAATTTTACATGTAACACAAGCTCTCATTCTCAAATAATAACAAGAGTTGCTATTTTCTCTTTTTAGTAATTTTTCGAGTATGTTTACTTATTTGACGAGTATGTTTATCTGGAACAAATAGTCCGACTAGGTAACTCCAACTTCGACCGAGAGGTCAAATAGACGGATCAACTCGGCTGGGCAGCATTCGGGAGATTACGTCACATCTTGTCGCCAGGTAACCTCAAAATTTCAAAACAAGATTGTACAATCAGTGCGTGTAGCCAGTGATGACTTATGGATCTGAGACGTGGTCCTCAACTGCTGGCCTATGAGGAAGCTCAAGGTCGCTCAGTGAGCTATGGAGAGGGCTATGCTTGGGGTTTCTCTGCGTGGTAGATTTAGAATGAAGATATCCGCAGTAGAAGCAGGGTAATCGACATAGCCCAACGGATTAATAAGCCAAAGCTTAGAATAAATAATAGTATTACGTAGCCAAAGTGGCAATGGGCCGGCCATAAAGCTCGAAGAACCGACAACCAATGGGGAAAAAAGGTTCTCAAGTGGCAGCATCGTACCGGTAGAGAAAGTGTAAGGCGAGTAACGACCTGCTAAGACGTAGGAATTCGATGGATGCAGGTGGCTCGGGACCGTGCCTTGTGACATTCCTTGGAGACGCCTATGTTCAGCAGTGGACTTGTGAAGTGCTGTTATGATGATTATGATGATGAATAATTTTTCGTATAATATAATTCTTCATTTATTATTACTTACTATTCCGGTAGTTGGTGTTTGTGTATGCGTGTTAACATTATTACAAATAACTGACGCAATTAATCAACTGAGCTATCTTACCAAAAGTTTCCGTTTACTCCTTGAATGATCCCCCTTAAAATTCATTAATGAATCCTGTATTGTTTACGAGATATTGTCGAAAGTCGTTGAACATTTTGAGAATAATTTTCTGTAAATTCACCATTTATGTCTTAACCATTACCGTTGCAGCCTATGAAAGTTCAAAGATGATTAATTTGCCATAGTTGCCACGATTGGAAAGGAGGTTGGCAACCACAGTTTTTTATTTCTATTCGTTATAAGGAAGACGCAGCTGTCCATCTCTCCTGGTTTGTTTCCCTCTGCCTCTGATATTCTTAACCGCCACTACACGGCAGTAGCCATGTATTTCTACGTATTTCACACATTTGAAAAAACTAAAACTTGTAAGTCTACAATCACCATGCAAAAAAAACATTGCAGCGTTATGCTGCTAATTTATGCTGGCATTCTGTACGAGCGTGGTCCCTTCGAAGTCGCTTGCTTAGCCATATTTTTAAGAATTGAAACGTGACCGTACCACACATTAGTTAGTTAATGACTTACTATGCTGTATAAAGGTTGGTAAGCTCTAAGAGAGTACACGCTGCCCTCAACGCTAGTCTATTCGGTTATAAATGACACTACTTATAAATGAGTTACAATTTCAAAAAAATTGTGTATGCAAAATAAATGAGTCATCACTACTAAAAAAGGACCATGGTCATATATAATGTCTTTATATATGTAATTCTTCTGTCCGTGTGTATGTTACTGAACGCCTCCTAAACGGTTGGACATATTTTGATGAAATTTTGTGTGCGAGTGTGATTAAGCTGATTCAAGAATGGTTTAGATTTACAATTAAACCCGGTAAGTGGGGCTGTTTTTGAGATACAGAAATCACCCATGCGAAGCGGGGTGGATCGCTAGTTTTTTTATAAAACTGTAGTATCAGATAAACTTACCGTCCACCTTATGGTAAGTGGCTACTGCAGCCCATGGACACCTGCATCTAACTTAAAATGAAGAAGGCAACAGTGCTTGGTCACCTCTACGGACTAAGATGGAAAACATCTAAGCTAAGTTGCTGTGTTTTGTATGCTGAGTCACAATAGTGGATATTCTTTTTACAAAAGTATTCCGTCTGCATTTTGATTGTCACCCTTATTTCTTTAAAAAGCCACAATTTTTTTTATAGAATATGGATGAAAAACGAGCACACAGTCCACCCGACAGTAAGTGGATATTGTAGCCCATAGACATCTACATCCATCCTCGATTATGAATCAAAATGCAGATGTGTTGTCACCCCTGAGGACTAAGATAGAATGGATGGAATGCCTCGTTTCCAGTAAAAAAGGTCTCCGATTCTCTAAACTCAGCATACGAAGCATAGAAACATTTTGCGACTATTACACGCTAGTATTCTGAGAGCGTGTTCTTTCCCCGGTTGAGCTGATCCATTCGTGCTACAATCATATTATAGATGCAGTGTGACTCAACAACGTAAACAATTGCAAACTACCACGTAAAATGCAAGGATAAGTTCACCTATGTTATTGAACAGAACGAGAGTCGCAAAGTAATTTAATTAAAACTTAAAGGGAATTCTGTACCTAGGCTGAAGACATTAGAGAATTCTCTCGCACGTTAACTGCTCTACAAGAATGTTATCTAGGTATATCATCATTATAATATTAAATTCCATTTATTCCTTAGTAATAATTCATAACTATTTTTAAATAAACGCTTATTTATTAATTAATGTTATTCTAAATCTTATTCTCACTAGCAGACTTCTAAAAACGAGGAGGTTCAGAAATCGACTGTATGATCTTGTACGTATTCGATACCCGCGTCAATTGTGAACCGATTTTATCCATTCTTTTTCATTAATAACTACAAATAAGTTAAAAAATTCACCCTAAGGATGGTGTTTTAATGTAACTATTTGGATAACTTTTAATTATTACCTAGTGTTTGTATCTAGTCAAGTTAATGGAAGCGGTGGAGGCGTTTTTTAATAACTAAAATAAAACTAAGAGATGTCCGTACAGAAGCTCATGTACTCTAATAATGACAAACTTATTCTAATACATCTTTCATGCAGACCTTATTACATTTGCTTACTCAAGTGTCGCGATATAGGGCACACACAGGGTGCAAAGTCAGCAATAGCATTTATGCACGTACTTGTATCACTCTGTGTGGGGTTGAATCCATGACTCTTCCCTCCCCAAGAGCGAAATTATCGGCATTTACAGGAATCCGATGATTTCGCTTAATTACGCACAGTTTATATAGTTTATATCTAATTATAATTACAATACAGAAAATAATTGGTAGAATTACATACAAAATTATCGTTCCTACACTAACACTTTTAATGTTAATAGCACTTGCATTTTCACTGAGATTTATTTTGTTAAATTTTACTAGTTGGACCAATTGTTTAGTTTCGTCTAGATTTATACCTTTTAAACTCACTTTACTGACACTGGGAGGCTTTGAAATCTTCAGTTCTGGTAAGTTAGTCATTGGGTTAATTCGGTAATTTAGGTCATCTGAGGAAGATTGGTGGTATTTAAAATGAATATTTCGCCTTCACAGAAATCGTCTATGGTGATTATGTAAGTACCACATAACAGTTCATGAGTGACGTCGTTGTCGCACTTTTTGGTAAGTAGCCTATGGTTTTTCACGTCTAGTATCCAGCTTTCGTGGCTTATTCGTTGGATTTTAGGATCTTCAATGTCAACAGTATGCTGTTCACAGGCATCGAGGTTTGATTGAAACTCCGTGAGCTGTTCCACGCAGCTTTGTTCTGTATGCAGCAGCACATCGTCGTTATTGCACAGAAATTGATTATCCAAAGCAATTTGTTTACAGGTTCTCGGGACTGGCAAGTATTATTTTTCTTTCACCGATAGGTATGGGTATTTGGGAATAACTATAATAGTTTTGTTTGCAATAGCAATTGGCAATGAATAAATTTTGAAATAACTATATGTTTATTCCCTACTAAAGGGACCTCTAAGATAAACGTGATCTGGTTTCCTTTTATAAAAGCCTTAACCTTAATACAATTTTCTAATTTAACTAAGTTATTCATTTACAGGATATAACAAATTTTCAGTTGTCGCGATTGATTGTAATAAATTTAACAATTCCGTAGAGTTAAAAATTGATTAATGCAGAACAGACCTTACTGAACGCTAGTGCAGTTTCGATTTCTCCTAGTATTACGTTAATAGTCCTAAAATAACTCAAAAACATGTCAAACATACCTAAGACATAAGTAGAATAAATGGAGTCTTCTTCTTTTGTAATTAGGAATGTAACAATTCTTTCAATTCTCTTTAAGCGTTCATCTAAAATTAAAGTATTGTTATGTAAGGTTTTTGTACTGTTGATGAAACTATCCAAGATTTTGGAGACCAATGTAATTCTCTTATCCGACACTGTCTAATTATCGTTTAGTTTAGAAATCAATGAGTCATATCGGATGGCATCATCATGATCCAAATTTCCAGAAACTATTTTTATCATCTTTTCGATGGCACAAGTTGCCGAAATTTTTCTACAGTTGCATCTCTTAAATACGCTACATGTGGTCGAATAGCTAAAAATTCATGAATATATGGTTTATTAACATCTATCAACGCAACGAATTCGTCATACTTTAATATACTAAAATCTAAATCACTACCTATACCTTATAAGTTTAAAGTTTTAATAATAAGCCAGTTGTCTATTTGCAAGGAGACACGACCCAGTTTGACAGGCAGGATTCCTGGTTGTTTTTGAAGTTGAAGGGCCCATCCTTTCTAAACCATCGTCAGAATTTATTATACACCACCTGTGGAGGACGTTTAATGTTTTTAATTGGCACTGAAGTATTTCTATTACCAATCCTAACAGGAACTATATTTCTTTCTATATTACCACTAACGACAGCTTTCCTATATCGCGGTTTATCTTTACTTCTTCTTGTGTTTAGATTCTTTGGCGTATAAAACATCTCCTATTCTAAAATTTCGATCTGTTTCACCGCCCTTTTGTTCCCTTACCTTTTTCTTTTTCTCTAACATTTTATCTGATATGTAATTATATAGATGTCTAATACGTTTAGCATGATCTTTTAATAGTTGTTAGGTGTAACATTTCTCTAAATTCGCGGCAAACGTTGAATTAGAATCGGTATGACCGAAAACGATTTCGAAAGGAGTAAGGCCGGTTGTACTATATATGGTGTGGTTATAACTCATCACAGCAGCTGCGTCTGTACACTTTCGTTCGTATTTCGCCAATTTGTATATCTCTATAATTGTGGAGTGGAATCTCTCTATTATGCCTGTTGAATTCGGGTTATTCGGAGTAGTAATGTGGTAGTATGTTATACATAGCCATAAGTTCCTTAATGAGGTCATTATTAAACTCACTACCGGGATCAGAAGTTATTTTTTTAGGTGTTCCAGATATTGAAAAATATTTAATAAACGCTCTTACGATTTCCGGTGTGGACCTATTTGGGATTTCGATAGCTTGTCCTAACTTACTAAATGCGTCAACCAAAGTTAGGTAATAAACGGATTCAATTGAAAAAAGGTCCATGAAAACTTGTTGAAAGTTTTGGGTTTGACTTTATTTTTCTGCAGGCATCACAAAAATTAAGTACTGTAGCAATCGTCTCTTGCATGTTCTGCCAATAATAATTTCATTTAATTCTACTCATTGTTTCCTTTACTCCTCTGTGACTTGTATTTCCCTCATGATGTTGCAGTATGATTTATTTTTGTTCTCTCTCGTCTTCTACATATATAACACGCTTTGTACATTCAATAAATTCTACCATTCGCTTTTTAAATAGCTGTATAATGATTTTAGAGAATTCTTTTTTATGCTGAATGTTTTCGAAATAAATAAAATATTTAATCTTGGGCTTAATGTAGTACTCTTTTAAGAAATTTTTAATAAGATCTTCATTCTCAAGTGGGGCAAAAATTTCGAGAACCTTTTGTTTATCCCTGGATAAATTTCTCACTTGTACCTCATTTTTATGCCAGGTATAAACTAAAATTTGGTTGGGTTTTGAGTCAATGGCCTCCTTTAATATCGGAATACCATTGGATTCCAGATCTTGTCCAGAATGCACCGTTACTCTACTACTATCAGTAGATATAGGTGGTAACGGGTAGTTCGTGTTAGTCTCTAACTTGTCGACGGATACAGTGGCGGATGTGTAAGTTATAGTTATTGTCTTAGAGTCGTCCCTGTTTTCAGTCGTCAAGTCCATAATTTGGTCAGTTAATTCAGTCAGATATTTTTGTAGTTTTTGTTCTTTAGGTACTTCCAATGATTGTGAGTCATCAGGTTTTATGGCATTTAGTTTTATCCGAGAGAGGGCATCAGCATTACTATTTTGTTTTCCGTTTTTGTATACAATATCGAAATCGTACTCTTGAAGACGTAACCGCCAACGGGTTAACTTACTGTTCGGTTCTTTGAGTGAATAAAGCCAAACTAGTAGTCTATGGTCGGAATATATGGTGAACTTACGCCCGTAAAGGTATGGTCTAAAATGTTTTACGGCCCATATTATGGCGAGTAGTTGACGCTCTATTGTACTATATCTGGTCACAGTGTCGTTGAGAGTTCTACTGGCATAGGCAATCGGCTTATTGGATCTTATTGTCCCCTGCGATAAAACCGCACCTAAAGCAACAGTAGAAGCATTTTTAGTTAACATAGGGTTTGTCTGGGTCTGGGTATTGAAGTAAAGGTGCGTTAGTCAGAAGTTCTTTACACTTTTGAAATGCATCAATATATTTTTGATCTACTACAATTTTATTTCTTTTTTTTAGGCATGCTGTAAGGGGCTGAGTGATTTTGGCGAAGTCTTTTACAAAGCGTCTGTAATAACCAATCAATCCTAAGAAACTCTTGATCTCGGTAGTCGTACTTGGTAACGGGTAGTTAAATACAGCCTGAATCTTATCATTGTTTGGTTTAAGTCCATCTTTAGTAATAACGTGCCCTAGGTATAGCACTTCTTTTCTCAAGAATTCTGATTTGTCAAGTTGTATTTTTAAATTAGTCGATCTAAATCTGTCAAAAACTGTCCTTAATTTTTGTAAATGTTCTTGGAGGCTACTCGAGAAAATAATTATGTCATCAAGATAGACAAGGCAATGAATTCCTTGTAAGCCTCTTAGGATGTTATCCATGGCTCTTTGGAAGGTGGCTGGAGCCGTCTTCAGGCCAAAGGGCATTCTAAGTAATTCATAGAGTCCGTTCTCTGTACTGAATGCAGTTTTTTGTCTATCTGACTCGTTGATCTCAATTTGGTGGTATCCACTGGCCAAGTCCAAGGTTGAAAAGTAAGTACTCTTACCCAGTTTGTCAAAAATGTCAGTGATATTGGGTAAAGGGTACTTATCGTCCACAGTTATGTCGTTTAAACGTCTGTAATCGATAACCATCCTATAATTCATTTCACCAGGTGCGTCTCTCTTTTTGGGAACCAAATGGACTGGGGCTGACGAAGGGAATCACATTATCATTTAGTAGTTTCTGCACTTGGTTTTAATTTCATGCGTTTGAGCGGGAGGTTGCCTATAGGGTTTGATATAGATAGGGTCTTCGTTTTTTGTTCTAATATAGTGTTTTACTTCATTAGCAAAAGACAAAGGTATTTGATCGCTTTACAAAATATCTTTATACTCTACATAAGTGGTATATCGATTTTTGTTCTTCTTCCGAGATGTGGTCCAAGCGTAATTTCTCAAAATTTTGCTCTAATATTTTATCTAATTCAATATCTGATATATCTGTAATATGATTAACTACACACCTATTCACTTTACTCTCTTCGTATACTTCTACATTCAATGGTCTTTTAATAGTTAATTTTATCGGTATATCTAAAGTATTCTGGATTACTGTAGTCGTATAACCATCCTTACATCTCACTAACGCACTAGGCATTCGCACACCCTTACAATTTTTTTTATAATCGATTACAGCGTTACCCGAATATAAATTTGTTGGGAGTTTGACTCTCTGCTCGGAACGGGGAGATAACTCCAAAACGTAAGAAGTTTTACTATGTATTATAGGTATTACGGTAGTTTTAGTTTTGAGTATCTCGTTTTTCAAATCTATTACTGCTTCTAGATTGCAAAGTATATCATTCCCAATTAAGCCATCGTACCTAGAGTCGACATTGTAAATGTATAGTTTATGAATATCGTTATAGTTGAAAATTGGCAAAAAGGCGATTTGAACAAATTGATTATATCTGCTCGATGCATGTGTGCTAATGACTTCGAATACTTCGTGACTTATGTACTCTTGAAAGTATTTATGAGCTTTTGATGGACTAATGAATGATCGCGTACTACCTGTATCAATCATAAATTTAGAGTCGATTTCCCGTATATAAATAAACGGCAATCTCAAATTAGTACTACAATTTAACTTTATTTTTTCGTAGCCCCTTCCGAGGCTTCGACCTGAAAATCCTCGTCGTCCATCTTGGTTGGGACGCTATGTTGGGACGCCATGTTGGTACTTCAGGAATTATTGTCCGATTTTGATTTTCATAATAATTGAGCTCGGGAACATTAAGGCCACTGCTTGGCTACTCCTCATAGCAGCAGTTATCATAAGAAATTGGGTACACATCGCCGCACGCATTATCGTAATAAGTATTATCCAGGTCGAGTTCATTTAACTGAAAGCCTTGTTGATTTGTTTTAAGTGGTGGTGACATTCGCATTGTGACGTCACTAGGCCCAGTGTATTGATTTTTATTTAACTGAGGCTTGTAACCAAATTGTTGGGGCTTATAAAAGTTTTGTTGTTGGTTTCCAAATTGTTGTGGGCGCAATTTTGTTGATTATTATTAAATTGGGGTAGTTTTGATTGTGACCCCTGCGAAAGTCCAAAGTTAAATTTGTTAGGGGTTAATTCGGGTTTATAGCCCATCGGTACCATTAAATTGAAATTATTTGTACCGAATTTAAACGTAGGGTTATTATTTGGTAAACTGGGTGGCGTTGGTTTATTACTAGGATTACTATACATTTTATTACGCAAGGTATACTGCTCATGGAAGTTGACTTCTTCCATGACCACACTTAAAGCTCTTCTAGTGTACTGGGCGCTTAAGCGAACAATGCGCACCATATTTTCTGGCAAATTATACAAAAGACATTTAAAGATGTTATTATGTAATAATTTTGCTACTTTACATTCTGATCGGTTAATCTATTTACTTTCGATATTAAAACACTACGAACGGATTGGATCTTATTACAGAAATCTAAATATGACTCGTTGTTTCGGATACGCAAACCTTCAAGTTCTATAGCAATACATTCTTCACTCCTAGGGTCTCCAAAATGTTGAATTAGTAGTTCTTTAAAATCTTCCCACGAATTAATGTCCTCACGCTCGCTAAAGAGCGCTGCAGCGTCGCCTACGAGTCTACTTGTTATCGCGTACATTACGTATAAATTTTGTTCACGGATCCCCTATATTTATTTAGTATATAGTCACATTTGCGAATAAAAAGATTTAATTGGTGCTTATCACCGTTAAATATCGGTATAATTTTGAGCATTTCATAAGGAATCATCTTAATTTGCACTTGATCTTCCATTTTGTACAACTTTATTTTATAAAATATGACGATAAAATAATATAATTAACACAACAATTCAAATTCACAATCAAAACACAGTCAACATAAAAGTAAAACAATTAATAAGTAAAATACACAATATCTAATAAATAAGTCCTCAATAAAATTTTAATAAACATACATACACTACAATTATAATTTGTAATAGTTATAGTCGCTTTGTTCCCACAGTGCAAGCTCTTATCGCGTCGTTATTGCATGGACGCGCTTACTTATCTAGTTATTCCTAGTATTTCTTTATGCAGCTAGTTATTAAGTTTAAGTATTCTTAAATATAAGTTTCACAGATTTTTATGTAAAACCAGATAACGTTAATCGCAAGAGGTCTAATTGCAAAATAACAAAACTATATAATATGGCAAGGAAAGGATGGTGAAAATTTGGATTCACCAGCCGGCCTTCGTCATCTTCAGCTGCTCTGCACTTGACAAATTTATATTGGTTCGCAGGATCGCCTCGCGGCACGAACGCGGAAAACTGTATTATACGAATTTATTCGCGGACGGCGCAAGCAAATGGCGATCCTACCGGCTGCGCCAGTCAAGTTAACGGAGCGGTGGAGGCGTTTTTTAAAAACTAAAATAAAACTAAGAGATGTCCGTACAGAAGCTCATGTACTCTAATAATGACAAACTTATTCTAATACATCTTTCATGCAGACCTTATTACATTTGCTTACTCAAGTGTCGCGATATAGGCCACACACAGAGTGCAAAGTCAGCAATAGCATTTATGTGGGGTTGAATCCATGAGTATCTTACTTCACTCAAAAGGGACAAGAAATTAAACTTTCAATAAAAATAACAGCCAACGTCAAAGAATTTATGAATGAAATAATTACTAAGCGCTAGTTACAAACTAATTGCTAAGACACATTTGTGTAGAAGTATGACGGCTTTGACTTCAGAAGTTGTTATGTGGGAAATCTTTTTTAGTTTGCTCTTTGAATTCGTCTTTTAATTTTCATAAGAAATTTAATTTGCTTACTTACATTCTTTTTATTAATTTTAATGTAACCTTTATACAAATTTTATTTGTATCAAGGTTACATTAAAATTAGAGCCATGCTTTAAACGTGGTAGAGCCATGCTGCAGCTATATTAATTGTATAGTTTTAGCACGAATGGGTCGGCTCGACCTGGGAAGGACCACGCTCTCACAGAATACGAGCGTGAAATAGCAGCTTCATGCTGCTGTGTTTCGTATGGCGAGTGTAGAGAACCGGAGACCCTTTTTACTGGAAAAGAGGCATTCCATATTAGTCCTAAAGGCTGACAACGCATCTGCAATTTTGATTCGCAAACGAGGATAGATGTAGATGTCTATGGGCCACAGCAACCACTTACCATCAGGTGGACTGTGTGCTCGCTTGTCACGCTTATCCTATAAAAAAAATCTAACGTTGACTAAATAATTCTCTATCAATTGGAGCTAGTTTAATCTACTATTTATAAGGATAATAAAACTATGAAATGATTATTTAAACGAACACCTCTAAAGTTTTTAGTGTATAATGTTACCGTAAAGGATGATGGTGAGATACACCTCATATAGATCTAACAATGAAATCTATAAAAATGCGCGTTAAAGTGCACACATATTGAAGAAAGAATATCTATAAATAGTTCTCGGCACAATTGGCAGGCGGATGTTCGATTGCAGTACAAAGTGTATCATATTTTGAATGTTCGGTCCTATCACCGGTCTTAATTAACACCGCCCTCTATCGGAGCCATGACATCTTTCTAACATCTTCCACTGTCTCTTACGACACCCAAGGGACAAAATCAAGCGATTGATTAATTTACCCCACTTACACCACACAGTAGTTAGAAACGTGCTTACTGTTATCTATCTTAAACTTAAGCACCCTTATTTAAATATCGACAGTTATCACAAAATTTTACAACTATGTTCGAGCCAGTTCGTTGCATACCATATAGGATATTAACCTATCATATTATAATGGATTAGCCGTAATTGATAGGCTTAGTAAGTGGATCAAAATCATTTAACATTGCTCCCGTTGTTAATATTTAACTTGTTAATTTAACGCATAATATTAGGTAGTTACACAGGCTGTACATCGTAATTAAACTTTGTAATACTTCTCTCAATTTTTCATAGTATTAATGTCACTAACGAGCACACAGTCCACCTAATGGATAGGCATCTTAATCTATTATCAATAAGAATCAAAATACCGATGCGTTGTCTGGAAAGTGTGTTCTGTCAAGAAATCAGTTAAAATTTGAATTTGTCGGGAATTTCCGGACTTATATTGAGTCACATTATTTTTGTAATCAAAAAAAACTTTAAAGAATCAAATCTTTCAGATGATTGGATGATTGGACGAATATTATATATTACTAAAAAATCAGGAAATTAACTAAATGAACAGGGCTTTTTTTTCTGGTAACTCTATCCCTGAGCACCAAATAAGTGCTTTTAAGTACTGGTTTCTCACGTACTCGGCGGTAAAGGAAATCCTGATAAAACTTGCCGTTACCGTTACAGCCTATTAAAGTCCACTGTAACATAGGCCTCCTCTAAAGATTGCCTCATTGGGGGGATATTTGCCATAGTTGCCACGTTTGGCAAGCGGATTGGCAACCGCAGTTTTTTATTTTAATCATTATTAGGAAGACGCTGCTGCCCATCTCCTGATTTGTTTCTTCTGTCACCTCTTACGATGCCTACGGAATGATATGGGGTAGTTGATATTCTTACACCGCTACTACACGGTATTAAATTATCTTAACTGAAATAAAAATGAAAGAACTAATTTATGTTCACCCTTTCGATACTTTATAAAGAATTTTATATAGAGAAAGTGTAACAAACGAGCTCACAGTTCATCTAATATTAATCGGATGCACTGACCATAGACACCTTCATGCATTATCGATTAAAAATCAAAATTCACGCGTTGTCACCCTGAGAACTAAGATAGAATGCCTCGTTTCCAGTAAAAAGAGTCCTCGAAGCAGCACAATTCTGCTGTATTTCGTACGGTGAGTGACGAGATCCGGAGACCCTTTTTACTAGTAACGAGGCATTCCATCTTAGCCCTCAGGGATGAGGATGCATCTACATTTTGATTATTAATTGTAGATACATGTCTATAAGCCACAGCATCCACTTACGATCAGGTGGGCTATGTGCTTGTTTGTCGGTCGTTCTTCACATTAAAACATCAATTTAAAAAAATAAGGTCCGTGAACACATTAAAAATCTTTGTAAGTTTTCAATTAACGCATTTTTTTTTACTAACGATAAAGATTCTATCACCTTTTTTATGTGTATTTATGTGGATATGTCATGTAATAATCCATATCCATATCCATACTAATATTATAAATGCGAAAGTGTGTTTGTTTGTTTGTTTGTCCTTCTTTCACGTCGCAACAGAGCGTCGGCATGGCATGATTTTTTGTATGGGGACAGTTCGGTGGCTGTAGAGTGACATAGGGTACTTTTTTCCGCGGAAAAACATCTCATTTACGTGGGAAAATCGAATATGTTGCACAAGTTTGTCCTTCTTTCACGTCGCAACAGAGCGTCGGCATGGCATGATTATTTGTATGGGGACAGTTCGGTGGCTGTAGAGTGACATAGGCTACTTTTTTCCGCGGAAAAACATCTCATTCCCGTGGGAAAATCGAATATGTTGCACAAGTTTGTCCTTCTTTCACGTCGCAACAGAGCGTCGGCATGGCATGATTATTTGTAAGGGGATAGTTCGGTGGCTGTAGAGTGACATAGGCTACTTTTTCAGCGGAAAACATATCATTCCGTGGGAAAATCGAATATGTTGCAAAATTAAATTCAGCTAGGTGGCGCCACCGTGATTCTACAAGACGGACGACGGTACGATGGACGAACACAGAAGGTCAGAATATCTGGATTATTATGTCTTTTACCAAAATTAAGATAAAAATGTATGGATCTGTATTTTCCACGCAGGACCGGAAGAGAGCGATAAAAATTTGGTGCATCGTAATTCACAGAATAGGCGATAACCTCGCAGACGATATTAAGTAATCCGTTGATGCTCTGCCTACCCGCAAGGGTTACAGGCGTGATTATAAGTATGGATCAGAAATACTATCACCACCTGTCACGCTTTCACCTTAACTATTACTAATGGTAGAAACAGTTCTTAGTAAGCCTTATTAATAAGCCTTAGTAATATTTATTGAACGGAAATGAATACAGTTCTTATGTGGTTATGAATGAATCAGTATTACAATAAGAAAAATTGTGCAAAATTATAAGAAAAATATTTTTGAGAGTTCTTACTAACTAACGTATACATAGTTTAAATTGATTCCGCTAGATGTCGTTACTAGGTTTTAAAACTCGGTAACGAAATGTTTCCTGACATGTACTTAACTCCCGCCGTTGAGCCGCGCGTCAACTTATAGTGCATACGGTACCTATACATAAATTGTTTCTATTTCGTAGCTTATTCGACTACCTGCTTTCGATTTCAGTTGTTTGTTATTTGCTTTGTGATTTGGTTAAGGTTGAATGGATTTATATTGGCTTTCATATTCGGATATTTGTATTTTCTTGGATCGGTTTTGTTGATTTGGTTGGTATTCCTTTATACATATTTAGACTCTGGCTTTGATTTTGGATTTTGTTTATTTAGAATCGTGAATTGGTTTTCGTTGTTTTAGGTTGTTTAACAATATTTCAAAGGAATATTAATAGTATAGATAGTGTATACGGTACCTATACACTTACTTCTTTTTTCGTTGGTTATATTTATATTGACTACTGCTTTCGATTTCGGTTTTCTGCGATTTGTTTTGTGATTTGGTTTAAGTTGATTCGATTTTTTTTGGCTATCGTTTTCGGATTCGTGTTGTCTTGAATTGGTTTTGTTGTTTTGATTTTAAAAAATATTTAAAAGGAATATTTATTCCTTTTAGATATTTTGGATTTGCTTTTAAAAAAAATATTTAAAAGGAAATTTAATTCCTTTTAGGTATTTTAACGTTTTTTTATGAATAGGTTTTTTCTTACTTCATAATGCTTCGCAAACATAAGTCCAGCCTTTCAAGAGTATCTTCTCAAAGACAAGCGAAAAGATTAGCTCGATCGCTAGAATCTTTAGAAGATGCTGAACTGAGAAGGCAAGAACAAGCAGAGCGTCAGGCTGCTTTTAGAGCATCTGAGACACCTTCTCAACGTCAGCAAAGGCGTCTTGAACAAACAGAGCGTCAGGCTGCTTTAAGAGCTTCCGAAACACCTTCTCAAAGTCAGGAAAGGCGTCTTGAACAGGCAGAGCGTCAAGCTACTTTAAGAGCTTCTGAAATACCTTCTCAAAGTCAGCGAAGGCGTCTTGAACAGGCAGAGCGTCAAGCTACTTTAAGAGCTACTGAAACACCTGCTCAAAGTCAGCAAAGGCATCTTGAACAGGCAGAGCGTTAAGCTACTTTAAGAGCTACTGAAACACCTGGTCAAAGTCAGCAAAGGCGTCTTGAACAGGCAGAGCGTCAATCTACTTTAAGAGCTACTGAAACACCTGCTCAAAGTCAGCAAAGGCTATTCGAACAAGCGGAACGTCAGGCCGCCTTAAGAGCCGCGGAAACACCTGATGAAACTCAACACAGACTCATTGAGCAAGCTGAACGTCAATCTACAATAAGGGCATCTGAAACACCAGAACAGACACAGGCGCGAAGAGATGCAAATGCACAGCTCCAAGCTGAACGTCGACAAAATTTTCAAAGAAACAATTGGTCGGTTTTTAATGACGCAGCATTCAATTATGATCCGTTGATTGATTATAAAAATCACAGGTTAGTTGTTATCGGACTGATGGACAAGGCGTGTCGATTTTGCAGCGCTTTAAAATGGAAAGATGAGACCGCAGGCATGTGCTGTTCCAATGGCAAAGTGTCTCTTCCGTTACTTGGGAAACAAGAAGAACCTTTGAAAACTCTTTTATATGATGCTAATGAGTCACGGCGCTTTTAAACAGGATCCGGAAATATAACTCATGCTTTCAAATGACGTCCTTCGAGTTGACTGGAAATAATAATGCCGGGATTTTCGCCTACATTTACGGTGCAAGGGCAAATTTATCATAGAATAGGTTCACTTTTTCCAGCTGAAAACGAACAGCATAAATTTTTACAATTATATTTTATGGATGACGAAGAAATTGAGGTAGACCATCGCTGCCAATTTATCCAGGGAGTTGAGAGAGACACAGTGTTCAAAATTCAAAGATTCTTGCATGAACGTAACATTTTAGTCAAAACATTTAAAACTGATTTAGAAAACCTACCTGAAGAGGATTATAAAGTCGTCATTCACGCAGATCGGACCCCTCGAGGACAGCATGAAAGAGCAGCCGTAACTAGTGGTGATCAATTTTCTTCACGAGACATTGTCTTGCGAGCATGTGATGATACGTTGCAACGGGTAGCCGATACACACAAGTTTTATGACGCTCTGCAATACCCATTGATTTATTGCAAAGGACAAGAGGGTTATAATTTTCAAATTCCACTCATTAACCCTGTCACAAAGGAGCCTACTCCGAACAAAAAAGTATCATGTATGGATTTTTATGCGTATCATATGATGTTGCGAGAAAATGATTTTAAACTCTTAGCCCGGTGTAGACAATAATTTCATCAATTTTTGGTAGACATGTATGTGAAGGTAGAAAGTGAACGTCTCCGTTATATATCTTTAAATCAAAAAAAGCTGCGCGTTGAGAATTATATACATTTACAAGATGCAGTTTCTAGCGACGCCAATGTGAACCCCAGAGATTTAGGTAAAATGGTAATTCTGCCTCATCATTCGTTAATAGTCCCTGCTACCTACATGAGTACACACAAGACGCATTCGCCTATGTACGAACTTACGGAAGACCTGATCTTTTTGTTACTTTTACTTGCAGTCCCACATGGAAAGAATTAACCGAGGAGCTAATGCCGGGCCAAAAAAGAACTGATAGACACGATTTAGTTGCTAGAGTATTTAGATTAAAAGTACAAAAATTAATGTATGTAATTAACAAAGGGAAAATTTTCGGAGAGGTGCAGTGCTTCATGTATTCAATTGAATGGCAGAAAAGAGGATTACCGCATGCTCACATTCTAATATGGCTTAAAGAGAAGTTGCGGCCCAGCGGCAGCGGCAAACAGACGACATAATAAGCGCCGAGATTCCGGATCCTGAGCAAGATAAAGAATTGTATGATACCATCGTCCGAAATATGATTCACGGTCCATGTGGAGCACGAAATTCAATATCGCCATGTATGAAAGAAGGAAAATGTACAAAGAAATTCCCTAAACAGCTATTAAAAGAAACAGTGCACAATGACAATGGCTACCCTTTATACAGACGCAGAGCTCCCGAAGATGGTGGCAGGAAAGTTACAATCAAATCTCGCTCTGGAGCGTTCGAAACCTTAGATAACAGCTGGAATGTCCCGTATTCGCCCATTCCATGTAAAATGTTTAATGCCCACATTAATGTCGAAGCATGTAGCTCTGTCCGCGCAATCAAGTATATCTGTAAGTACATAAATAAAGGAAGAACAAGCAATATTTAATCTCAGGAGTGAAGGTGAGGTAAATCCCGTTAATGAAGTACAGACCTTTCAAGCAGAGCGTTATGTCAGCAGTAGCGAGGCAGCGTGGCGTCTCCTTGGCTTCCCTTTACACGAAAGGCACCCAACAGTTACTCACCTTGCTGCACTTAGAAAATGGAGAGCGTGTATATTTCACCGAAAGAAATTTCCAAGAAAGAATTGCATCACCGCCAAAAACTACACTAAAAGCCTTCTTTCAACTTTGTCAAACCGACCCCTTTGCAAAAACGTTGTTATATTCTGAAGTCCCCCGCTATTATACTTGGAACATATCTAGGAAGGAGTGGAAACGCCGTATTCAGGGCGCGCCTGTTGCAAATTGACCCGGTGTAAAGTCATCAGATGCCCTTGGTCGTGTGTATACCGTCCATGTAACTAATTTTGAATGTTTCTGTTTACGATTGCTGCTGCACCATGTTCGGGGTCCTACAGGATATAAAGACCTAAAACTGTCAACGGTCAGGAATGCGCAACTTATAGAGAAGCATGTGAAGCTCTGCATCTTTTAGAAAACGATAATCACTGGGATGAAACCATGGAGGAAGCTGTGCAGTGCCAGTCACCAGCCAAAATTAGGGATCTTTATGCAACTCTCATATCATCTTGCGGGCTATCTAATGCACATAAATTGTGGGACAAATATAAAGAGTACATGGCGGAAGATATTTTGCGAAGGTTACAGCAGACACACGCGAACATGACATACAATGAACACATTTATAATGAAGCACTTGGAAAAATTGAAGATAAAGTAATGCAATGGTAGGCAAAAAATTAAGCGACTTTTGAATGATAAGCCCTCAGCGAACAACCGAAAATGAACTAAGTGATGAAATTATACGTGAAACAAACTACGATATACCAGCTTTGCAGCAGCAAGTAGCCGAATTTGTACCCCGCTTGCTTCCCGAACAAAAACGAGTTTTTGACAAAGTATTAGGACAAATTGAATCTGGAAATGGTGCACTTTTCTTTTTAGATGCCCCTGGAGGAACTGGGAAGACATTTTTGTTAAATTTATTATTAGCGCAAGTACGGAAAGATAAAAACATTGCTGTGGCCGTAGCTTCCTCCGGTATAGCTGCCACGCTGATAAGCGGGGGCCGCACTGCACATTCTGTTTTACAACTCCCTCTAAATCTAGCCCAGGAAGAATCGCCGATCTGCAACTTTAGCAAAAATAGTGCACGAGGTATAATGCTACGACAATGCAAACTTTTAGTGTGGGACGAAAGTGCAATTTCGCATAAAAAAGCTGTAGAAGCACTAAATCGAACGCTCCAGGATTTGCGCAGCAATACCGATGTAATGGGAGGAATGGTGGTTTTACTGGCTGGTGACTTTCGCCAAACTTTACCTGTCATTCAAAAGGGCATATCTGCAGATGAAATTAAAGCATGCCTCAAGTCGTCTATTTTATGGAACAAGGTGACAAAATTCAGTTTAACTACGAATATGAGAGTGCATTTGCATAATGATATCAATGCTGGAAACTATGCTGACACACTATTAAAAATTGGCGATAGGCGGTTGGAAACGGATGCTGAGGGCTGCGTTAAATTGACGAGAGATTTTTGTAATTTAGTACAGAGTCATTCCGAATTAATTGCGAGCGTTTATTCAGATTTAACGAACAACATGCATGAAGACAAATGGTTATGTGAAAGGGCGATTCTTGTACCAAAAAATGAGAGCGTTAACAAAATAAATTCAGATATATTATATATTCAGATATATAAGTAGCAGGAGAAATAACAGAGCATTTGTCAGTAGACAGTTGTGGACACAGAACAGAGCACTTCATATCCCGTAGAGTTTCTAAATTCTCTAGAGTTGTCAGGTGTGCTCTCACATAAGCTTCAATTAAAATTAGGCGTCCCAGTCATGCTAATATGAAATTTAGATGCTCCTCGGTTATGTAACGGGACAAGGCTGCGTGTCACACATCTTGGACGGAACATAATCGGTGCTACAATTTTGACAGGCGTAGGAAAAGGTGAAAATGTTATTATACCACGGATCCCTATAATTCTACAGATCTTCCTTCTCAATTCAAAAGGTTGCAGTTCCTATTAAGCTCAGTTTTGCAATGACAATTAATAAAGCGCAAGGGCAAACGTTACAGGTAGCGGGGTCAACTTAGAAAAACCGTGCTTCTCTCATGGTCAGCTGTATGTAACATGTCTGCGTGTGTCAAATGCCCAGAATCTCCACATTCTTTCCCGAATGGAAAACATATAACATTGTGTACAGTAGCGTCTTAAAATAGTGTTCAGTTAGTTTTTTCCAAAATTCCCACAATCAATTAATCAGAATTCCCACAGATCTTCCCTTTCAATTCAAAATTTCCTATTTAGCTTAGTTTCTTTTCAATTCCAAATGCTGCACCTCTGACGGACCTATTAAGCTCAGTTTCCTTTCAATTCAGAAAACTGAATCTCTGACGAATCAATTTTTCAAAAGTCTGCATCCCTGACGGATAATTATGCTCAGTTTCCTTTAATTAAAAAATATCCCATTTTCATTTGGAATAAACAGGCTATTTTCATGCTTTCCTATACGCTGCGTCTCAAAACATTTAAATAGGCTGACGAATCAATTTTGCTCAGTTTCCTTTTAATGGCTGCATCTCTGACAAATCTATAAAACTCAGTTTTCTTTCAATTCAAAAAGCAATGGATAGTTCATTTCCCAGTGACCATGCGGGCGAAGCCGCGGGTAACAGCTAGTATATGTATATAAGTATATGTTGTGTATAGTATATATAATAAACCTAATGTATACATATTTTGCAGTTGTTTTACTTTTTCATTATGACCTTTTTTGCTGCACCGCCTCTTCTAAGTTAATCTCTGCTTGGCCTAATGATTGACTTGGAGAGAATGCCCTTTGGCATTTATCCACCATTCCGCCATTTGTAATTACAATTATGTGCTATAATGTGTAAATAAAAATATCAATATACACATTTTTCTTCTAACTCTAACTGTGGCTTAATTTAACAGATTGACTTCAAATATATTTCCAATTTATTTTCGCTGAAACAGGAAAACCGCTGTGAAATTCACAGTATTTTATTTCACACCGATGTACATCGAACGAGCTTCCGCAAATTATTGGTTACCAATTTGGTTTTCGATTTACTTACTGTTGAACAAGATTCAGTCTTAATATTTTATACATTTTCGAGCAAATTTTCTCAGTACATTGATTGATAAATTTAAATATTTATTTTGTTAAGTAATGGTAGCAAACGAGCACACAATCCACCTGATGTTAAGTGAATGCTGTGGCTCATATACATCTACACTTGTTACCGATCGAGAATTAAACTGCAGATGCGTAGTTGCCCCTCTGATGGCGATGAAATGCCTTGTTATTTGTAAAAAGGGTCTCTGGTTTTCTACACTCATTTTATGAAACGCACCAACATTAAGCTGCTGTTATACGCTTGTATTCTGTGAGACCGTGGGCATTTAGGTGGCTCAGGACCGTGCTTTGTGTCATTGCTTGCCTATGTTCAGCAGTAGACTTGTGAAGGGCTGTAATGATGATGATGGTGATGATGACGGAATTTATGGCAATATGTTTTTATGACTATATTGTAAGAAACTATTCCACTACTCATGTTAGAAATTATTGTCAAAATTATTTAAATAAAAGAACACTACTCGGTAACAAACCCTGCTTACTATGAGGACCCAATTACATGATAACACCAAAGTATGCAAACCAACAGCATCACTACCCATCTCAATGTAACACAGGGCAGCCCTCTCAGCAACACGATCTTCCTTGCCTACACTAGTAGAATACCCCAACAGGCATAGTAACGACAGTGAGACTCGTAGAATTACAAACTGATGCCTCTTAGTCGCCTGTGCGATACTTTATACTGCTAAAACAAATGTGAGAGATTACCATTCTACCTTCAATTGTTCGTGTTTCCTTTTATTTTTTACCCTCATTCCCAACACGGCCTCTCCTGACAGGAGTCAGTCCTCGGGCTCCCTTTAGCTTTAAATATTACTCTCCATCAACGGCATGGGGGATGCAGGCACCACGTAGGTCACAGGGAACGAGCTTGGCAATGGCTCTACGTTAGCACAATGTATCGTCCGAGCAAGTTATAGACACTACGTTCGCATAACTTAACAAAGTGGTAAAATTAAAATTTTTGTTAAAATTCAATTATTAATAAATACGCATTATTAAGAATAACTCATAAACTACTGGTCAGAGATTGATCAAATTTATATGAGACCACATTATAAGCACCAGCTTTTAAACAAAAATAGAACCATCAAAATCGGTCACCTAGAAAAAAGTTCTGAGGTAACACACATAAAAAAAAACAGTCGAATTGAGAACCTCCTCCTTTTTGAAGTCGGTTAAAAATAACTGATTAAGTCATAGGCACTACGTTCGCATAACTTAACAAAATGACTGATTAAATCACATGCACGACGCTACGTAAGCATAGGCAACTTAACAAAATAATAACTCATTAAGTCATAGGCACGACGTTAGCATAACATAATAAAATAATAACCGATTAAGTCATAGGCACGACGTTAGCATAACTTAAGCTAGACGCGACAGAGGCACGACGTTAGCTTAACCTAAGCTAGACGCGACAGAGGCACGACGTTAGCATAACCTAAGCTAGACGCGAAAGAGGCACGACGTTAGCTTGTCCACCTTTTACTTTTGAGAAAGAGGCACAACGTTACCGTATCTCAATATTACTCTTTCAGAAAGGAAGCACTACATTAGCTATTTCTGACACATGTGTAACTACTCAGCCTTAAAGTAAGCATGGGTAAGCACACACCTCGTATGGAGGCCAAGGTAACGTAACTTAATGTAAGGCTTAATGTAACTTTCCCGTCTCGGTCCTTTCTGACCATGAAACGATAAACTCGTTGTTTTCAAATCTTTACCAACTTTTTTTCAACAGCACACATTGTGTGAGCTCTTGAATACATTTCATACAGACTAAACTTTTACAGAATTGAAAACATCGTCCAAATCAGATTTTAGTATACAACGCTTCCTACTAGAGTTTAACGCACGTCTTTGATAACATTTTTTTTGAGGAACACTGCGCACAGCGCACAGATCGTACTATACACTGAAGTCACAGACCAACCAGCTAAACGCGCTCCAGCGAGCGGTTCCGCTGCGTTCGCGCCAGCAAGCGGTCTCACTGCACCAGCGCCAGCAAGCCACTGCTCCGCACCAGTGCCAGCAAGTCGCCGCGCTACAATCGCGCCACCAAGCCGCTGTACCGCACCAGCGCCAGACTTCAACACTGTAGCCATAGGCACGAAGTTTGCATACCTTCCACTGGCTCCCAGTGACTGTTGACATAGGCAAAGCACAAAGTTAGCGTTAATTACTACACCTAAAACCTTTTAAATATTGGATTTTACTCTTAAGTAGTTTTAATGTAAAATTTAGAGTACACCACGGTAAAAGCAAAAGACATGGAAACAACTACGTCAGAGATGCACAAGTGTGCACTTAAGTAAATCCAACACAGGTCTCGCAAAATGGGTATCCAAAGTAATTTAAGATTGAAACAGATGTAAAACGTTTCAGGTTCTTGAAACAAATAAATAATCTGCTTTGCAAAATTAAAAATTAAAAGAAATGAAGATAATAAGATAATACATTTATTGCAATCCATAGAATTTGGGGCTTCTAAAGTTCACCACAAATTCTCTTAAGAAACTGTGACTGTATGACATGGCACTCACAAACTATTACACACATTGCAAAAACGGCAACTATGTGGAGAGACTGATCCCACCATATATTACAAAGAGAAGGAGGCAACTGCGCAAGATCTACGCATTGCAAAAGGCAACTGCTTGCGGAGGCGTAGTATAAAAAGCAACTGTATGAAAATCTCACACATTGCAAAAACGGCATCACACCATTTGCAACAGTCATTTAATAGTCTCGGTCGGATAGATATCCGCCGCGCCAAAGCACCATGTGCTCGGCGGCCGCCCGAGCCGTAGCGCTGCAAGATCCGCCAAGAAACAGCAGGCTGCAGTGACGTAGCCTCAATCTTATCAAGGCTCGGTCACGCACCTGACCATGTCGTCAATTAGTCGTCGACTATTAGGAGTAAACCGTAACACTTATCAACACATTAGAATACGAAAAGGCTACTTAGTTTTTCAATTCATAGCACGTTAAAGTTAATCCTTTATTTTGATACATCGCTTAAACATTTTAAACTTCAAAATGATGTCACATTTGCATGAACTATCAAATTATAACAAAACTTGAGCAAGTTAAATTTCCACTGAATGCAAACTATAACTCATCTAGAATACCTCTTTTCAATATTTCTTTTAACATTATTTTGTTAACATATTTGGGTACGTTAAGGAATAAGTTTTATGAGTGGGTTACATACAAAATTAAAAAAATAATTGTGAAATAAGTCTTCTAGACCCCTGTGTATGGAGGTTATATTGATTTTATTATTCATATAGGTTTTTATTACTAAAGTAAATTTTTTATCGTTTGTGTTAACTCAATTGATTTTCTGGGTAAACGAAGCTAACTTTTGCTTAAAAATTTATATATCAATATTAATATGCCTATACAATAACTTAAGCACCTCATTGTTGTCAGTGTTTACAGACCCCCATGTTCTAAAAAAATATGGAAAAAGTTTTAGTTAAGCTTAATAAACAGAATAAATCTATTGTAGTATGCGGAAACTTTAATATCTATCTCCTGGAAGCTTCTTCCATCAGTATTAAATTTTGCTCATTGTTCAAATCATACAATCCTGATAATTTATTTTTTATTTTATTTTATTTTAAAAAACGTAACCTCTACACTAGGATTTTCACCTGTATCGTGGAGGCAGTTTACAAACATAAATTTCACAAGGAAAAACATCCAGACCCGGAACAATTATTTGTAGATCATACAAATAATTGTCCCGTGCGGGATTCGAACCCGCGGCTCTTAGCGCCGCAACTCATTGTTAAGCCACTGCGCCATGGAGCCGTCTTCTTCTTTGTATTGCAGGGTGTAGTGCAACTTGTATTGATAATATTTTTACAGATGTTGTACCAATCAAGAAATTCATAATTTAAAAAGTAAGTTCAGATCACCGTGGATAACTGGTTTCATTACCATATATGCACAAAAAACAGGAAATTGAGAAAATTGTGTTTGTTCCAATTAATGTAAAACGCCTGGAGAGATTTAGAAGTAATATGGTAAAAAAACCTTTCATCGCTTTCTTACAAGAACAATTCAGACTATTTATATGGAGTATTATTTACCCTTTTATGCAATGAATTTAATAAAACATTTACTTCTAAAACATTCTCCAGTAACAGTCGCAAGGCATTTAATGAGTGGGCGACAGTAGGAATTCATAAGAGCAGACGAAGATTATATGAACTTTACCATGAAAGATCATATAATCTTTTCGATACTTTTAGAGAATATGTCAAAAATTATTCTAAAATGTTTAAAAGAGTGTGCCCCACAGCCAAATCTTTACATATTAGCAACAAAATTAAGACCGCTAAAAATAAAATTAAAATGACGTGGAGTATAATTAATAGCGAAACCGGTAAAGACAAACCTCGTAACACAAATTATCAATTGAAAATTAATAATGAATTGACTAGATCAAATCAAGAAGTTGCAGTGGTGTTTGAGAAATATTTCACTGATATACCTATTTTGACAACAAAGTCATCATTTTCCGTACGTATGCCCATAGACGGACTTCACATGGCCTCAAAATAAGTTTAATTCCTTATAAACAAACTCGTGTTACTCAAGTATACATTACGCAGCAGAAGTAAAGGCGCATTTAGAGCTTTCATATTTTTTATTAAACTTTCTAGGTGGTAGGACTCTTTTTCTGCCTAGGGTTCCATCTGGTACCTACCCACCTACCTAGCCTATATAGGTAGAAGCGGAGAG
>JAGSMP010001290.1:0-60715 GCA_029286625.1 Parnassius orleans | reverse complement strand
ACCAATCAAGAAATTCATAATTCAAAAACTAAGTTCAGATCACTGTGGACAACTGGTTTCATTACCATATATGCACAAAAAACAGGAAATTGAGAAAATTGTGTTTGTTCCGATTAATGCAAAACGCCTGGAGAGATTTAGAAGTAATATGGTAAAAAACCTTCCATCGCTTTCTTACAAGAACAATTCAGACTATTTATATGGAGTATTATTTACCCTTTTATGCAATGAATTTAATAAAACATTTACTTCTAAAACATTCTCCAGTAACAGTCGCAAGGCATTTAATGAGTGGGCGACAGTAGGAATTCATAAGAGCAGACGAAGATTATATGAACTTTACCATGAAAGATCATATAATCTTTCCGATACTTTTAGAGAATATGTCAAAAATTATTCTAAAATGTTTAAAAGAGTGTGCTCCACAGCCAAATCTTTACATATTAGCAACAAAATTAAGACCGCTAAAAATAAAATTAAAATGACGTGGAGTATAATTAATAGCGAAACCGGTAAAGACAAACCTCGTAACACAAATTATCAATTGAAAATTAATAATGAATTGACTAGATCAAATCAAGAAGTCGCAGCGGTGTTTGAGAAATATTTCACTGATATACCTATTTTGACAACAAAGTCATCATTTTCCGTACGTATGCCCATAGACGGACTTCACATGGCCTCAAAATAAGTTTAATTCCTTATAAACAAACTCGTGTTACTCAAGTATACATTACGCAGCAGAAGTAAAGGCGCATTTAGAGCTTTCATTTTTTATTAAACTTTCTAGGTGGTAGGACTCTTTTTCTGCCTAGGGTTCCATCTGGTACCTACCCACCTACCTAGCCTATATAGGTAGAAGCGGAGAGAGAAAGGAGTCCTAAATAACGTAAATAAACACTACTAAAGTAATAACGACCTAGAAATTCAACATTATTTTGTGAAGAATATATTAACTTCGATTATGAATATTACGAGTATGTAAATAACGCATTTCTATTTTCTATTAACGCAGGACAATTTTCTCTTCATAAATACACATCGGAAGACAAGCCTGATATAAAAAAGGTGTGTGCTAACGTATGATATTAATGCAATTCTGATAAACTTACTTATGTGTTTCTAAAGCATATTATATTGCCGAATTTAAATCATTGACGTCCAATATAGACACAGATACCGAGGTGTCTCTACAAGTGATACTATTTTGCTAATTTCGGTACGAAATAGTATTAATGTTGTTTCTAAATTGAAGCCCACGCGAGTGAAGCCGCGTGTAAAAATCTAGTAGTAAATAATTTTATTGTTATCTTTATTGGTAAGGTAAGTAGACCCTTAATAATTACATCAACAGTTTTTCCACCTTTGTTCTTTAGGTAATTTAGATATTCAGGTCCTATAGTATATCATTCTATATGAAATAAAGCTACTTTATTTCTTTTTCGAATACATAAATACCCTCCTACAACTGTGATTTTGTTTCTGTTTACGTTTTTTTTTTATGCTATAAATAAATTATATCTGTCGTTTGAAAAATTGGTTCTGAATTGTTTGTGTACCTTTGTAAAATGAATAAGTCTTAATTTATAATAATAGTTAATTTTACCCTCTTCGATTTTTGAGTAGTTAATAACATTGCGCGGTCTTAAAAGACCTGCTGAGGTCAATTTTTCTAGCTGCGAGTTTCTGCTTCGGAGGCGGCTGTTGGTGATTCTGCCGGCCTACTGTCCAGTAGCGAAAGAGTAGACATAGGCCTCTACGTAAGGATTAGTCAAAAATAATTTTTCTTATGTTCATTTTTATGTACAATATATACAAATACATTTTTTTATTAATTTGTGTCATGGCAACAAGTACAACTCGTTTTGATATGTCTTATTAAATGCGTGTTGGCTATTGTACCTGATAGTAAGTGGCAAAGTAATCTCACCTACATGAACACTTACTATCAGGTTCTCTCTTACTCCAAAACACCCACAATCTAATGGAATCAATACACTTATAAGATAATAGTTATTACATGATTGCAAGTTAGACACTGGAAAAGTATTCCACTCTTTTGCTGTACAATGCAAATGCAAACACACCACGAAGTAAGGTTCATTTGGTTCGAATGTGTGACATGTCGACAACAAAGGTTTAAAGACACCCCCGAGCGTCAAGTTATCTGAAGGTGGCATGGAGAAGTATTACAGTATACGGAGTGTGAGGCATTCCATCTCAGAGGTTACAACACTCTTGTGGCCTTATTCGTTTGTAGTTGTCTGCAATTGGTCATGGACTGCAGTAGTCACTTACCATCAGGACGGATGGACATGGCGAAACTATGAGGGTTCCTTGTTCTTTAACTACGGAACCCTAAAAATGCAAGATTTTTATATAATTTATATAAAGATTAATAATTAATTACATAATCATCGTAAATATAAAATAATACTTATAAAATTACGTCAAATGTATGAATGTGTGAACTTAAATTTTCCTTCTTAGCTTTCCCATACAATTAACAAAATACCTAAGCAACACCTATGACATGCTAAAATTAGTGAATGAAACGCAAAAGCATAGCACCTTGGAAACATATTTTTATTCACTGTCATTTTAAGCAGTCAAAGCTAAAGCGAGAGGGCGGGAGATATGACATCTCCCCCCTTAAGAAGAGATTTTTAGGGATGATATCGTAAAATCTCTAAATACTAATTCATTAATAATAACTTTAAACTTGGGTTGTAAGCGGGGCAACATTATCAGATTCGGAATCACTATTTTGTTCAATCACAGGTTGTATAATTTTTAAATGAGGTTGAGGTGGATTTTTTGTGAATTTCACTTTAGGAGTGCTACTACTATTATTTTTTGTAAGGCGGATGTTACGGGATCGGCGTCGATTGATTAGGGGTAAATGGGGTAAGTGTATTATTACCATGTACCTTAACTATTTTATAGGGACCTTTCCAGAGAGGGGAGATTGATTTCCGCAATCTCAAATGGTTCTTTATGTAGACATACTCACCGACTTTATATTTAACTGGTCGAGTATGAGTGTCATGTGTGTATGACTTCGAGGATTCCTTTGACTTCCTTATAAAGTTTAAAGCCTTCTCTCTGGAGTATTTCAGGCGGTTTTGCAAGATGCGGACGTAATCGGGGTATGTAGCCCCTGGAGATTCATTATAAATGGAATTAGGAATAAATAGTTTACTCCCAAACATAAGTTCGTGAGGTGTGTAATGTGTAATAGAGTGAACGGATGTGTTATAGGCAAGCATGGCGGTGTAAACATAACGAGGCCATAATGTAAGATTTCAAGTATTCGTTTAGGGTTGAATGGCTCCGCTCTAAGGAGCCTTGGGTTTGAGGATGGTATGGTGAAGACCATAAGTTTTTAATTTTGAGGAATTCACAGGTTTTTCTAAATAGGTCTGAAGTAAAATTAGTCCCCTGATCGGTAAGGATCATCTTAGGAATGCCAAAGATTGATATATAATGCAGTAAGCACTCACTAGTTTCTTCAGCAGTGGTACTCCGGATGGGATATGCACAGGAGAACTTAGTGAGATCGTCTTGTATTGTGAGAATAAAACGTGATTTCGCTGGTCCGGCTTCGGGAAGTGAGCCGACGATGTCCAAGGATATTCTTTGGCATGGTTCTGTAGATGCACTGGTGATCTGCATTGGAGCACGGTTGATTTTCCTAAGTGCTTTATTTTCCTGACATGCTTTACATTGCTTTACATATAACATAGAATATTATATATTTTAATGAATGAATGTTTTTCGAAGGGATTTTTCTGATCTGATATACCGAGTTCTTTAATTCCCTCGGAAGTTATCAATTCATTTTTGATTGTTTTTAACGTTTGAAATATTTCTGGATAGGAGGCCTCATCAAAATGATGTACCTTTGTGAAAAATAAATAATAGCACTTATTATTTATTTCTATCTTTTAAAGGAGAAGAGTTCTTTCTCGGACTCCTGTATGTCGGCGATAATTTCAGGGTCGGTTAATATTTCTTGAATGTACGGGTTAGATTCATCTAAATCGATAGATGTTGGGACCAGGATTACCTTCGCGGGACATTTCATAAGGGTTTCGTTGTGCTCTTCTATTTCTGCGTTAAAAGTTTTATCTTTGCATGACATAGATTTAAGGAAAGCTAGGTAATCATCACCAGGTACGTTTGGGGATGAACTCTTGGATGGAAATGGGACATTATCGGTTTGAATTTCAGGTGGTGCTAGCTGTTCAGGTTCTGGTTGAGGTAAGTTAATAGGTTCATTTTCGATTTCTTCTCTTAGGGTGTCTGGAATATTGGAAGGTAAATCAACGTAGGGTAATGGAGAAGCATCTTCAACTAAATCAAGTGTAGGAGAGATTGCTTCGTCTGGATTAAAGGAAGGTGGAGAAATTAGTAAGAAATCATAAGATCTTCGTCTAGATTTCGACCCGGGTCCACTATAGGAGGATTGGATGTTGGTGGTTCTGCAGGTTGGACAGGGTTCACAGGAAACCGTGATAACGCGTCAGTGTTTGTGTTGGTTTTCCCCTTTTTATAATGTATATCATATTCAAATTCTTCCAATTTAAGCCACCATCGGACAAGGCGGGAAACAGGGTCTTTAAAATTAAAAATCCACTGGAGAGGAATAGATAAGGACGAAATGTTTTGGTGCCGAATACTATCGCAAGGCACTCTTTTTCGGTTACGCTGTAATTATTCTCTGCTTTATTAAGTGTGCGAGGCAAAAGCAATAGGTCTATCTTGTCCTACTGGACCTTGGGAGAGAATAGCAGAGATGGCATAGTTTGATGCATCGCATGTCAATAGGAAAGGTTTTGTAAATATGTAAGGACTGGAGCTGTAACGAATTTACCTTTTAAGGTCTCGAAAGAAAGCTGTTGTTCATTCTTCCATTCAAAAGGGACATCTTTTTCAAAAGAGACGTAAGAGTTTTGGCATATTTAGAGAAATCGGGGATGAAACGCCTGTAGTAAGATACCAGGCCGAGGAAGGATTTAATGTCTTTGGATGATTTTGGAACTGGAAATTCGGTGACAGCTCTCACCTTTTCGGGATTTGGTATGACACCATGTTCGCCGATTATATGGCCTAAATAAATCACTTCTTTACGAAGAAATTCGCATTTTTCAGGTTGTAACTTGAGATTGTAATTTCTGAGTCTGTTAAATACAGCATTGAGGTTATCTATATGAGAAGTGAGGTCGAAAAAGTAAATAACGATGTCGTCTAAATAAACGAAACATCGTGAACCTTGAAGTCCTGATAGGCATGCATTCATGAGCTTCTGGAATGTGGACGGAGCGTTTTTAAGCTAAAAGGCATCCTGTTGAATTGGAAATGCCCCTGAGGTACAAAAAACGCTATTTTAGGTGCATCTTCAGGTTTGATTAACAATTGGTGAAACCCGAAAGCTAAGTCTAATTTCTATTATGCCCTGGTCGAGCATCTTGTTGATTTGGGTCTCGACTTCCTTTTTATGACATTCTGGAAACCTATACGTTTTAGTATGGATGGGCGTCTCGCTGTTTGTTTTCATTTGATGGTTAAGGACGGATGTATAAGTTTATTGATCATCGGGCAGATGAAAAATATCGGAATACCGGGAACAAAGTTCGATGAGGGAATTTTAATGAGTTTATTACATACGTGTTCTATTCTTAATGAGTTTATTACATCGTTTGTTCTTTTAGCTGTGTTAAAGATGTTCGTGTTCACCTGAACTGCGTCGGAATGTAAAGGTGTAACTTTTAGATTTAAATTTGGATTTAGGTTGACAGGAAACTTTGAAGTATTGGCTATAGTTAAATTAACGCATTTATTTTCTTTGATTTTTACGATACAATTGGATATAAGTAAATTATCTGATACGTGTTGATCAGTGATAAGGCCTTCTTTAAGATTATCGATATAAGAGATAGTATCGCAAACCGAACATTCAATGACAGTTTCGGTGCGTGGTGGAATGATATGGAATGCATCAACGAAATGTAATTTTATTCCTAATTTATCGGATCTTGAGGGCATCGTTTGGTTAGACAATTTTACAGCCAAACGCGGTTAGGAAGTCGGAGCCTATGATGATGTCATATGGCAGGTTGACATTTTTAATGACATGGAATTTATATGACGCGGATGTAGTTTTATTTAATTTTAATTTCTACGAAAAAATGGCCCTCGGTAGTTGTCGATTCATCGCCCGGATCTATGCCCTTAAGTTTGATAGGTTCTTTTATGAGTTTGAGATTTCTCTGGATACTAGACTGTTTTAATAAACATATGGCAGACCCTGTGTCGACAAGCAAAGACAGTGGGATATCCGTGATGGATGAATCGAGCAGGACAGTAGTATCTAGATTTATCTCGTAAATTTCGATTTTGCTTGTTGGAGAGGAAACTTTTAAGTTATGGGTGTTGGACGACTGGACACTTGCTTGGGGCTGGTTACCCTTGTGGTCCTTAGGTTGTCGGACACTTGCTTGGGGCTAGTTACCCGTGTGGTCCTTGGATTGCCGGACACTTGCTTGGGGCTGGTTACCCGTGTGGTCCTTGGGTTGTCGGAAACTTGTTTGAGGTTGGTTACCCGTGTGGTCCTTGGATTTTCGGACACTTGTTTGGGGCTGATTACCCGTGTGGTCCTTGATTTGTCGGACACTTGTTTGGGGCTGGTTACCCGTGTGGTCCTTGGATTTTCGGACACTTGTTTGGGGCTGGTTACCCGTGTGGTCCTTGGATATGAGGGAGGAATGGTTGGTGCCGACCTTAAGGTTTAGTCTCGGGCGACACCGTGACGAGACTCTTGATCGTTTAAAGTTTGATCATCATTATACGAAGGATGGAGTTCTTCTTGGACTTCCTCATCATTGGGCTGCTCTATGAAATTAACCCGTGGTTGTGGCCTATACTGGAATTGGGAGGTTGACGGAATATTTTGATTCCTGAACCGGTTGTTGGAATATTCTCGTTTTCTACAGGCCATAATGTCCCGCCGTCTTACAATATCGACAAAAAGCGTTAGTGGAGCTCTGTTGGTTAGGATTTGGGTACTGTATAAAAACTGTAATAAAAAATACTGTAATAAAAATATTAATAAACTTTAAAACATTTAAATTAACTGAACAAAGAAACAAAAAGGTTGAGAAGCTTTGGTTTATAAAGTCCAGACAAAATAATGACCAACTCACAGTACTAGCAATGCGTGGGCGACGGCTGCAAACACGATAAGCGGGAACATTCCGATTGATAAGCGCGTCTTCGGTAGTGCATTGGAACGGAACACGATGAATTTCGAGTTATCGAAATCTCCAACGGTATTTATTTTATGACAATGGATGCTTTTCAGGTTAATTCTTCTAGGTGATTTTCTCTTCTGTATGTATGTAGATGGAAGGAGATGATTGCGATTCAGGGTACAATCGCGGGTCTTCCTAAGTAAGTAAGTATACAACCCAAGTTTAAAGTTATTATTAATGAATTAGTATTTAGAGATTTTACGATATCATCCCTAAAAATCTCTTTTTAAGGGGGGAGAGAACTGCTCCACTGCGATACTCACTGAACCTTAAGGCTTAGCTAGCATTATTATTAAGGGGCAGTGCAGCACTAAGGCTAACAAATACAGGGTATAACAGCTCGCTTACCTTTTTAATTAAAATTCTACATTTTAAACAAACCTTACTCTTACGGAATGTTTAACTGCTACGATGTTAATGTTGATTTAATTTTATAACCTCAGTAGTAACAGTAGTTACTTAGTATTCAATGAAGAATATTATTTATCACATCATTAATTTAAAAATTGCCAGCCGACTTGTATTGTTTTTGCTTAGCGGAAAACTGTCAAATTTAAGATAGATTTGCCGACGGTCATTCGGTTCAGTTTTCCGGAAGTTTTCAATTATGCAGGTCAGTTTTTGTATTCTTAAAAATAACTATATCTAGCTATGCATTTAGAAAAGCAGATAAAGAAGAATGATAAGAAAACAATAAGAATAAAAAATACTTATTGTTTTCTTATAATACTTATTGCTTTTAACTGATTTGCCCACAATAATCAGGAGTTGTGTTGATTATATTTTAAGTGATAATGTATGAAAAACAAGCATAGTACAATTTAAGCCAACATAGGTTCTACTACAACGCTCATACCATCTCATTTGTGAAAAGTGTATGGAGCAGCATACAGTCCACCGCGCTGCCATAGTGCAAGATAACGGTCTTTCCATGTCCTCAAAATATTTTTAACTAAACCATATAAATATATCCTAAAATAATATAAGGTATCCTCGTGAAATTATCTTCAAGTTCGTGGTAAAAATACTTAAAAATCACGTTTTGTGATCTATAATTAGATCACAAAACGTGATATTTAAAACCCTTTCCCTGAATAACAAAGTTGAACGTATGAAACTTATATCTTCCAATATAAACTTGCTTCGTGTGGAAATGCCTGTCGGAGAAAAACTTTGTTAGAGAAAGTTACGGTACGTTCTTCACATTTTGCTCGTTAAAAAACTGAACCCATTTTTGGATAAATAAGTTACGAGCGATGAATAGCAAATTGTCTATTATGAAGAATCTGGAAAGAAAGTTAATCTAAAACCAGAAAAAACAAAATCAGATTCACATGAACGGCACAAAAATATATTGAGAAAATTAAACGAAGCAATTTAAAACTGCGACTAATTTAAAACAGGGATAAAAACTAAGAGTCGGCTTCAAAAAACTAAATAGAGTAAAGTATTTTTTACATAACTGCTTCAAAATTGTGTTCTAAAACATAGTGTACAGAAGAATTGAAGCCCTGAATTTAGAAGCTGCTATTTGGTAATTATTTTATTCTTTTTCAGTTTTTGAATTCGGCTTTTACTTTTTGATAAAATTAATTTTTGATTCATTTAAATGGACTTAGGAATATCACAAGCTCAAATTATCAAATAGAATGTTGTTTAAACCTTTATCCCCTATTTTCCCACCCTTAAGAGGGAGGATTTTATTTTTCTAAATTGATTCGGTAACACCTCTGAGGTATGTAGAACCTTTTTAAAATAAAAGCATTTAAATCGGTTCACAATTAACAAAGATATCGCGTAACATACGAATAAAAAAGAACATACAACCGAATTGATACTCTCCCTCTTTTGTAAGTCAGCTAAAATAAAGGGCGTGCTTCGATGGTTTGGGCACGTTGAGCGAATGAGTGAAGACCGAATGGTGAAGAAAATATATAGCGCGAAAGTTAATATTAAAGGTGTCGAGGTAGACTGAGACTAACTCGAAGACCATGTGAGCAAACTGCTCGAAGAGGGAGGGTCAAGAGTACTCGGATACCTAGACGTGCATGTATGAAGAAGATTATGAATCTGAAAGAAGGAAAGAGGTATGTAAGGATCGTGACACTTGGCGATCTGTTCTCTCTGGCTGCCCCGTCAGGGACTGTGCGTGAAGATAAGTAAGTCAGCTAAAATTTAAGGATGCAATCTTACATCACAGCAATGCGCGGTTGCACATTTCAAAGATAAAATAACTAAAATACATGATCTAGGATGGGAAGTACATATACTATAATATAATAATTCCTCAGATTTTTTGGGATTTCGCTCATAATTACATCATTATTACAGCCTATCCAAGTCCCACTGAACATAGGTTTCTCCCATGGATTGTCTTATAGGGGGGACAATTGCCATGTTGCATGCAGGCGGCTTGGCAACCACAGTTTTTTATATTCTTGGTGTTATTAAGAAGTCGCTGCTGCCCATCTTTTGTTTTCTTTCTCTTTCTCACCTCATATGGCACCAAGGGGCCGATATGAGGTAGTGGATATATATTTCGCTCTATAAGCTAAAATTAAAAAGGTGGAAAAATCTAAATAATGGAGAGGTTTAAGCGGCAGTTGAAGAATTTTGGCTTCAAAAGATACAATTGAATTTTCTTTTGGAAAGGCATCTATGTATAAGCCAGTAAAAATCAAAAACAGTAGATAATTGATTAAAATTGTATTTAATGAGCTAAAGGCTAAAAAAGTAAAGTATAGGTTAGCATACTTTTATTTCCATAAAAAGCAATAATTTCCCACAGTTCAAATATTTGTAGGTATCTGAAGTAAACTACACGTCAGGCGTAAGTAACGGTAAATGTATAGAAAGTCTTCACGAGATGCCAAAAGTAGTATTGGAATCTCCAGAAATAAGTTTTTTTTTTATTTATAATAGGATAGGTTGACAAACAAGCACACAGTTCACCTGATAGTAAGTGGTTGCTATGACCCATAGACTTCTAGATCTATCCTCAATAAATAATTAAAATGCAGATGCGTTGTCACCGTGAGGACTAAAATGGAATGCCTCTTTTCCAGTAAAAAGGGTCTCCGGTTCTCTACACTCACCACACGAAACACAGCAATGTTAAGCTGCTATTTTACGCTGGTATTCTGTGAGAGCGTTCCCCGGACGAGCCGACCCATTCTTGCTACAGCTATACTACTAATATAACTGCAGCACAGCTCTACCACGTATAAAAATTGTAACGTATAAAAAAGTTGTTTGCGACCTGTTACAATTAATGAAGAAGAGGGAGAGGACTCTGTGATTAAACTTTGCAGCAAAACAATTCAGGATACAATTACCTTTTATGTTTATGATCCTGATAGACAAACGAAATAACTTCAATCTTTACATTATTTGTTGGGGTACAGATAACATAACGTTTACGTTGAGTAAAGCTGACGATAAAACAAACAATACAGTTTAAATTTCATGAATACTAAGGGGAAAACAAATCCCTGAATCGAGCTTAGTATTGAACGCTCCCGTTTACACAGGGATGTATTTAGGACGTATTCAAGGCACCGTTAACGAGCTAAGGCGGATGTTTTGCGAGTTTTACGAGCTGCCGGAATTACGAGCGTAGTTTAGTGGAAACGATAAACTGATTAACCACAATGTTACGGAATGAACAACGTAGCATACGTAAGCCTTATCGCAACATATACTTTTATGTTTTATATTTAATAATAATTTATTCCTTTTTGTTGCTTGAGCCCGTTGGAATGCAGTATCGAGGACGCTTGGAACAGTTTTACGGTATTTGCCAAAGATTTCGCTAAAAGAAGTGTCATTGTTGTCTTTATTGTTAGTTTAAACTGAAGAATCTTGATAAGGTTTTTAATATTTTTGGAAAGCGAGTATGTACCTATTTTAGAATTAAAGTACCAATAAATAACAAAGCCATGTAGAGGTGGCATTAAATCCATATCATCCAGTGAAGATTCCGTGTCGTAAGACGACAGAGGGAAATTAAACGTGAGTGACAGCATATTCCTGCTGCGCTTGCAAACCCACCTATCGAGCTTGGCAGCTATTGTAAACATCCCTGCTCAGGCAATCTATGCGGGAGGTCTATGTTCAGCTGTGAACTCTAGACAGACTGAAATGAACTATGGATATCCTTTGAGGACAGCTATATATCATAATAAAAAGATATGTCAAATATCAAATAGAAATAGGTAAAGGGCGGTACCACGGAATCTTCGACAGTTAAAGAGTATTGCCACCTAGATTATTTTATATTTTATAAATCCATAAGTGGCTACTGCAGTCTATGTACACCTGCAGTCTACTTCAAGAAGAAAGAAAGAAGAAGGCTACGGATGCATTATCATCTCTGAGAAATAAAATGAAATGCAACTTGTAATTATGCTGGCTCTTTGTACCCTTTAGGCCAGTACACAGCGGTGTCGGCACTGTTACATGGCAACAGAAGTATTTAAGACCGTAATACCTAACCAGATGGATTTTTAGGCACAAAAGATGTTTTACCACCTAGTATTTCACTTACCTAGAAAAAATAAAATAACATAAATATTTTAAAAGTAAATCTCTGCATTGCACAAACGAGAAAATTTTATCTATTCAAAATATTCTAGCAGTGGGAAGCTTGCGCTATATTTTGATCATTTTTTCACATTAGAGTGTATATTATTATATTTTTCATCATTACAGCCCTTCACAAGTCCACTGCTGAACATAGGCCTCCCCACGGAATGCCACAAAGCACGGTCCTGAGCCACCTGCATCCATTGACTTCCTGCATGTCTTACCAGGTCGTCACCCATCTAGTGGGGACGCCCACACTTCGCCTGCCAGCATGAGGCTGCCACCGAGAACCTTTCTTCCCCATCGGTTGTCGGTTCTTCGAGCTATATGGCCGGCCCATTGCCACTTCAGCTTACTAATCCTTTGGGCTATGTCGGTTACCTTGGTTCTACTGCGGATATCCTCATTTCTAAGTTTATCACGCAGAGAAACCCCGAGCATAGCCCTCTCCATAGCTCGCTGAGCGACCTTGAGCTTCCTCATACGGCCAGCAGTGAAGGACCACGTCTCAGTTCCGTATGTCATCACTGGCAACACGCACTGGTTGTACAATTTAGTTTTGAGGTTTTGAGGTATGCCTGACGAGAAGATGTGTCGTAATCTCCCGAACGCTGCCCAGCCGAGTTGAATCCGTCGATTGACCTCTCGGTCGAAGTTGGACTTACCTAGTCGGACTATTTGTCCCAGGTAAACATATTCGTCAACAACTTTCGAGCTTAGTGCTCCCAACAACTACCGGCATAGGTGTGACATGGACATTAAACATGATTTTTGTTTTGTCCATGTTCATCTTGAGATCTATCCGTTGGGAGACACTATTGAGGTCATTGAGCATAGTGCATAGGTCCTCCAGCGATTCTGCCATAAGGACTATATCGTCGGCAAATCGAAGGTGAGTGATGTACTAGCCATTGATGTTAATACCGTATCCTTTCCAGTCCAGTAGCTTGAAAACGTCTTCCAATGCAGCGGTGAAGAGTTTCGGGGATATTACGTCACCCTGTCTTACACCTCTCTGCAGTTGGATAGGTTCCGTACTCTGGTTCTGTACTCGGATAGCCATCGTAGCCCTACTGTACAAACACTTCAGCACCTCGATATACTGACAGTCCACTTGGCACCGCTGAAGGGACTGCAGCACCGCCCAAATTTCGACGGAATCAAAGGCTTTCTCATAGTCCATACGCAAGGCAAAGTGGCAGATTGTACTCGTCGGTCTTCTGTACAATTTGCCGAAGAGTATGTATGTGGTCTATGGTGCTAAAGCCTTCGAAAACCGGCTTGTTCGGGAGGCTGGAAGTCGTCGAGTCTGCATGCGAGACGATTCGTAATGACTCTCGAAAACAGCACGTACACGCGGCTCAGAAGAAATCGGTCTGTAGTTCTTCAAGAGAGCGTTGTCGCCTTTCTTGAAGAACAAGACCACCGCACTTCTGCTCCACGCCTCCGGTGTAATGCCACCATGCAGGACGGAATTAAAGAGCTTCTGAAGGACTTCAAGTACCGGTTTTCCACCCGCTTTCAGAAGCTCCGCTGTAATTCCATCCTCGCCTGGGGCCTTGCCGTTTTTAAGGTGCTGGATAGCCATTCTAATCTCTCTCAGACTGACGTCCGGGATATCATCGGAATAGTGTCGGATAAGACTTGCTCTTGATCATTACTCACACTTGCGTGGCTCCAACGATGACGTGTACAGCTGCCCATAGAACCTCTCAATCTCACTCAAAATCTCAGGTGTCCCGGAAACGATGCTGCCACAATCGGTCTTCAGCTTCGACAGTTGGCTCTTTCTGGCAGACAGATCTCTGGCAAAGACTTTGGAGCCCTGGTTCCGCTCGATCGCTTCTTCAATATGAGCTGTATTGAAGTTGCGCAAGTCCCGCCGCATGCATTTGGATATCTGTCTGTTCAGTTGCCTGTATGCTGTCAATCTGCTGAAGACTGCAGCTTCATCTTCCGTCTAACAACCATGAGATTAAGAGTGTGATCGGAGAGTTTTGTGTTCTTCTGCGACGGGTCTTACAGAACTTAGCTCCGACCGCATGGACAGTTTCCACAAGCTTGTCATTCATATCGTCCACTTCATTGCAAAATTCTAGGCACTGAAAACGATTTTGTAACTCGAGCTGAATGTTTTCGGGACTTTGGATTAGAGCACGAGGGGACGGAGCGTTGACTTCATTAGACGTGACCTCCAACTTAACGTTTAGGTTCAGTGTGCTCACCATTCGGTGATCGCTGCCAGTTTTCACACCGCGATCACTGAGACATCACTGAACAGTTGTCGTCTGGTCGTCATAATGAAGTCAATCTCATTTTTGTCGAACCGTCGGGGCTCGACCAGGTCCACTTTCTGTGGGGCCGCTTTTGGAAGAAAGAGTTCATCATAAGAGTCCTCTTTCTCCATAAAGTCGGCCAGCTGCTGGCCCCTGGGTTCCTGCTGCCCTATTCCGAATTTCCCTACTTTCAGCTCACCGCTCTTTTGTGCCTAGTTTTGCGTTGAAGTCTCTCATTAACACCGTATAGTGGGTTTTGGAGGAATGCATGACTCTAGAGATATCCTCATACATTTCCTCCACCTCCTCATCGGGTGTGCTGAGGTTGGTGCGTAAACCTGTATGACCTTCAGCGAATACCGTTTGGTGATTCTGAGTATAAGGTACGCAACCTCGTCGACACACTCCCGATCTTTACAACGTTGTTAACGAGAGACTTGTGGACGATAAATCCGACACCTCCTTGGGACAGATGGTCGCCCTCCCGGTGACAGAATAAGTTGCCGGATTCGAGGATTACCGTGTCCTCCCCTCTCTTCGGACCTCGGATAATCCTATTATATTCCAGCGTAACTTATCTATCTCTTCCAGCTCCAGGATTTTCTCGTCAGTCCTCAGAGTGCGTGTTATATGTTGCCAGGTCGAGTCGTCATAGGTGGCAACCGAACTCCACCGGAGATTCTTAGCACCCCTGCCCCGCCGTTACCATGGTCGCCACCGTAGCTAGAACAGGCGCCGCCGGGACTGGATGCCGTTTCTTTGTGTCATCGCTCATGGGGTATATTGCCATAGTTGCCACGCTTGGCGAGCGTGTTGGCAACCGCAGTTTTTTATTGTTTTTTGGCTTTTATCAGAAAGATGCTGCTACCCATCTTCTGTATCAGTTTCCCTTTGTCGCCTCTTACGACACCCACGGGAAGATATGGGGTAGTAGGTATTCTTACCCGCCACTACACGGGGATTATTATATATTATACGTATATTTATACGGGTATTATATATATTTATACGGGTATTATTATATATTATATTAAAACACTAAAAAAACTTAGTATAAATTCGAACACTTAAGACCGGACAGAACCAGGCACATGTAGGTTTACAAAAATTTTAAGTCACACAATAATCTTACATTAATACAATAAATGCCCAGAGCCACATAATCACTATAAACATCCAAATAAATCAACAAAAAATATTTTTTTAACTACGGATAAGAAGTTATTGAATATTTTCTAACACTTGACTTTTCAACATAAAGTTGCCAGTTAAGAAAACTTTAAAAATATTTACAACGATCACAAACATAGACGTCTAAACACACTGGGATATCTGCACAGGATTCATGAGCCCATCCTTTACACGCTCCACACTGGATCCATCCTCGTTGTAGTCTTCGCAAGAAACAACACAATACTACTTCTCCAGCTTCTTTTCAGTAGGTTTTACTTTAGTTTTTTTTCCTTTGTCGTTGGTCTTTTTAGATTTACGTTTGCCTTCTTCTTTTCTCTTTTTTATTTTCTTTCTCTTCTAAATGTTCTTTTTATGGCGAAACAGTCAGAATTTCACTATAAATTTCAGATACCTTTTTTCTTCGTCTCCATTATATCAAATGATCTGAAAGGATAAATAATAGAAATACAAAATTATATGGAATAGAACAAGCACACTATTTTGTTAAAATATACTTGTCCGGTACTAGGGAATCTGTTATTGTCCGGACTTAGGGGAATAACATACAGTAGTATGATTTCGATTATAATAAAGTTTATTAATAAATCCGCCAAAAAACAATATTAATGTAAATCGTACTTACCAATGATTGAAACAAAAGCACTAAACACAATTTATGCACTCTAAATGGTGGTTTATGACCTTGTAAATGTTACTCGATGCATCGGATTCACGTGAAAAATGACTAAAATGTCACCTGTAAACCGTATCGGGCGAGACTGACGCCTCCCACGCCGCGGTGGGATTGGTCCGTTGAGTTTGACTTATTTCTATAAGCGAGTGCTAATAAGAACGTTATTTCACGTTTTGACGTGATTTGCCCGGTACTATGTGCTGTCCGGCGCAAAGGGGATTCCCCCTATAAGAGATGACCTTTTGTCTCATGAATGAGATATTAAAATTACTAGTAAAAGCAGAATGTAATGATTATTTTGTAAGTTGGCGCGATATTCTAGAGGCATTTTTAACGCGAGAAAATCTTTCTGGTTATCTTTTCGTCGAGAAGGTGACAGGGTTGTGGTAGAATAATACCGGACAAAACGGCTTTACATATTCTTCTGTCTATACAAATTCTTGTGCACCATACGACTGCATCGACGGTGATAAATTAAGTCCATCTGTACTTAACCCTGTCTATAACGCTGAAACTTTACAAAGGTCTAATGGGACGTACTGGTTTTTTCTCCAAATACCAGACTCCGCACACCCATCAGCCAGCTATTTGACCACCAGCTCGGAGGCCTCATACACATTCCTAACAATTTCTATTCAAAACTCAAATATATTGTTAGACATGAAGGTAAACATAAAAAAAACAAAGAAATCAGAGTACCTAAACTCCACGGTTCGAACAGTATAAAGAAAGATGCTGGCAAATAGCTGGAATCAGTCATTCTATTACTCTTAATGTTCTGAATCTGCTCGTTGTGGTGGTTCAGCTAATAAAATCAAGAAGGGGCTGCTCCGTGCTCCGTGGTCTGCATACTTTTTTTTTTAATTTACTACTCATAAAATTCTACAATTAGTTATACACTTTAAACACAGCGTAAACCACTGAGGTTTAGTTGCTGTGCTTGAGTTCGCTATGCTTAAAAAAAACAACGTATCTATACCTATTCACATAACTATGCGATTTTGCTATTCAAAGAACTCCACTAGAAACATCTTTAGTTTGTTTTTATATTTTTTTTTTCAATAATGGAGTTCCTAAACTCAGGATCCAATTTATTTATATCAAGTCAATATATGTATCAAGTATACAGCAGTGCGTCTGCAGTAAATGTTCTGCGCTGCGGTCGTGAACAACTTGCCGCGAGTGACCGCCCGAGTACCCTTATCATGTTCAACTTTTATTTTAATAGAATTATTAAAAACATCTTTCTTAAGAAGTTGGAGTATGAACTGGTCGTCTCGGACTTTCTAGCTTAGTTGTTAGTTTTTTATGATCAAGCGCATCAAAAGCGCGCGAAAATCAATAAATACTACTAGGACGTGAACTTTTCATTTAAACAACTATTGATCTCATCCGTAAATGTTTGCAGCTATGTTGCGGTGCTATTACCGGATTGGAATTCACATTGGTTCGTACTAAGTATTTTATTTAACTTATAATAGTTATGAATCTGTTTTGTCCAAAGCGAGTAACAAAATTATGGGCCGGTAATTTGATACAATTCCCTTAGTTTAAAAGACAGGTCGCACACAACCAGTCTTTAATCCTTCCGGGTACTTACTAACTATGCTTGAGTTTATAAGGTCACGTTACAAAACATAAATAATGTTTTATAAGGTGGGGTTGTTACTTTGAAATATTCCTTTTATTTAAATAACTTTGAGAGTAGTTTTCAACATCACAAGTGGAATAATTTCTAATAACGGAATGGAAATTAAAAAAAATACTAACAAATATACAAAGGAAAATAAAAAATAAAAAGCATACATTTCGAAACAAAATATAAAAGGTGACAATATAAAAGGTGTGTCTGAAACTTATAGTAACAAGAATATTATACGAATACGTGGACAACTTGTTGCGGGTTAAAATAAATTGTATCCTTGTCACTGATGTATTTTATGTCAAAATTATTTCTTATTCTCTTCCGTATTCAAATGTAACATATTTTTATTAATTTATGTAGGTGAACAATTTTAATGTCCCAGCTATGTGCGTAAAACACTTCATACATAACTAGAGAAATTCTTAGTGTCGGGGTAACAACTTAAAAAATGAATAAATCGTTTGTCACTGTGTATTTGTGTGAATTTAAACACAATTACACAGTGTAAATTTAATGTAGTAAAAAAACTATACCATTCGTACATTCATTGATTACAGCTTATCAAAAGTTCTTTGCAGATCATAGGCATCCCCCATGGATTAGGCAATGGTTGCCACGTTTGGTTTACTGAGTTTTTATCAGAATGATGTAGTTGCCCATCTCCAGTTACGTTTCCCTCTGTCGCCCCTGACGACATCCATGGATATGGGGTAGTGGGTTTTCTTACGCCGCCACTAGATGTCAATAAAAACAAATAATATTAAAATTAAATCGGTCTCATAGACACTTTTAAAATTGGAAGCAATTTGGGCCATCTATCTAGTGATTGTGTAATTCATCAGTATATTTGCACGATCATTAACCATTTCTTAAGTACTAAATCAAACATATTTTTGCAAGTGCTGCTATTTTGTTTGGTAGTGCTATTTCTATAAAGATCTGAATAAATTTAATTACCATAAAATTAGTTAAGGAGATAGGTGAAGTGAAAGTAAAAATATGGGTGAGACTAAACTACTATTAACTCATTCTATTAAATTCCCATTTAATGACTTCACTAATTTATAAAAAGGAATTTTTAGATATAATAATCTCGTAAATTAATTATAAAAAGTCGTGTGGGGATTAGCATTTTCGTGGAGGCCTTTTTGGAACAAATTGTACATTGTAAGTTTTTTTTAAACGTGAAAAACGCGCACACAGTCGACCTGATGGAAAGTGGATGTTGTGTCTGATAGACACTTACATCTATCTTCAATTAAGGATCAAAAATGCGTTGTCACCCCTGAGGACTAAGATGGAATGCCTCATTTACAATATTAGGGATTTAGGGGCTATTTTCTACATTCACCAAACGAAACACAGCAGAATTAAGCTGCTGTTATACGATATTATTCTGTAAGAACGTGGTCCCTCCCCAGTTGAGCCAACCCATATATCTGTAGCGTGGCTCTACAATGTACAAATTGAATTTGAATCTAAAGAAATTCTCGGTCAGTGACTTCAGATACACTGAAACAATTATATTTCTGTTCAGTCGTATCAATATTTGTCAAATCGATTCCATTGACTTGGGAAATAACGTTATTGGCATTGTTAATATTAAAATACAACTGAAATTGATCGCATCTATGCGTCTAGGCTTATGTAAATCTAATTCACATTCGCGTAAAACAGCATGAGCAAACTTTGCACTGCAATCCAATTTTATTGTTTTTTAACTATTTGCTTAAACTGCGCCTGCCTAACTTTAGTTTATTTTATATATTATATATATATTGCTTCCCCTAAATAATGCTAAACTTTAAACTAATTAAAATGTAATTTCTGCATAAATAATCCAGTGCAAATAATAGGCGCACAGAATATCAGAAGAGGATTAGATATATCCGACGCAACATCATGCTATGTGTGAGTCCCTTTACATATTATCAAACTAGCATAATAATAAAGTAGTTTATAAGCCTAGACTACTTACTTTAAAGTACAGAAGGCAAAAAGGGATAAAAATACTTTTCTTAAATAATAACTGAGAGCTCAAGATATACGGGACGGTAAGTCTTTTAGTTTGAATTACTCGAAACAAACCAACATATTAAGACCTCAGTGCTACTCTTAAACAACAATATTTATGATATCCTGGTACAATTTATAACAAATATGCCTATAAAACGAACCCCGCCGTCGACATGCTAACGCATAATTCTCACTCCGATCCGAACTTAAGCGCATCAAGCGATGTAGATTTACACTCACCTGCATTTATTTCTCAGCGCATTAAGAGAAGGCGTGAAGACGAATACGAATGCAACGTTGATTTTAATAACTTTAAAAGTGAAATTTCTAATATATCTAAAGAACTTAAAGCGGGTCAACTTTTACACTCAAATTCGCTAAAATCTGTTAAAGACGAATTAATGGCACAGAACGCAAAACTTCAAAAATCTCTATTTGTCAATAAAATATGATAAAATTTTAGAGAGACTGAGAAAAGTTGAGGATGAAAGATTAAATGACCGGAAGTACATACATAAATTAGAGGAAAAAATCGAACAGTTGGAAAGAAGATCACGATGTGCAAGTTTGGAAATAAGAAATGTACCGATTACTGGTAAGGAATCCAAAGAAGCATTAACGGATATTGTAGTGAAGGTGGGGAAATCAGTTGATGTCCTAATTCAGTCGAATGACTTAAAAGATGTTTTTCTTTCCTATTACGTAACTGGTAAAACGTCAATCATAGCCGAATTAAACTCTACAATACTCAAGGATAACTTGTTAAAGTCGGTCATTTTATTTAATAGGAAACAAAGCAAAGATAACAAACTCAATACTACTCACTTGGGTATTCATGGAGTAAAAACACCTGTATATATATCTGAAAATCTTTCCGCTAGAACTAGAAAACTATTTGTTACGGCTAAAGAATTTGCTACGAAAAACAAATTTAAATATTGCTGGATATCCTATGGCCAAGTATACGGAAGAATGACGGCGACCTACGCACTAGAATTAATTCGGAGCTTGATTTTATTAAGCTGGAAAAAGAAAAATGACTAACATACATTAGTTATTATAAGTATAAAATATTTTACTTTTGTTATATATTACTTTTAATTAACCTACTTAAACTATTAAACTTATTTAGTTTGTTAATTACTTTACTTAAGATATATTATGAACAAAATTTTACACTTACACTATTTACACATAAACCTTTACGCACTTTTCACACAAAACCATTAATATCACATAACATTAATAATCATACAAGTGAGTTTCTGCGAAACATACTGCCTACTTCTTGGCTTGAGTTGAATGAGTACGAAGTATTAAATTGCATAATATCTTACTTATCTTACTTATACAAGATCTTAATTACTCTTACTATTTATAATAACTTGAGCACATACAACATTGATAGGATGTCTATGAGCTTAACTTATTATAATACTCAGACAATGACGCACAGTATATATAAATACTAGCTGTGAATCAAATAATAGATTTACAAAGAAATATTGACTCCTTTTTCGTATCAGGATTTGCTAAAATTGATATAGATGACTGCCGGTCCCTCATAAATAGCCCCAATAATTACCTTAAAATTTTGAACTAAAATATTCGTAGCATATCCCGAAATATATCTGGATTAGAAACCCTCATGGCTAGATCAAAAATTGACTGGGATGTAATTGTCTTGACCGAATGCTGAAAATCTTAAAAGTTCCGTTAAGCGTATCAATCACAAAGGTCTTGCGTTAAGTTTAAGTAATATTAACTTTAAACTACTAGTTGAGTCCAGTGTTGTAAATTATGCTACAAACTATCTTATTGAATTCATCTCTCAGGCGATAGAATCCAATTCTAATGTTGTCGCTCTTTCTAAACGGAACCGAATTAAAAAGCCGTGGATCAATCCCGGTTTACTACGATGTATGCGAAATAGAGATAAACTTCACAAAAAGCTAAAAAATAATCCTACCAACGAAATTCTAAAATTAATATACACCCGTTATCGCAAATTTTGCAATAACTTATTGAGAAAAATAAAGAGAGAATACGAAGAAAAAGAGTTAATTAAGGCCAAAATTAATCCAAAATTATTATGGAAAACCATTAATGATATAACAAATAGACAAAAAGTAGAAACACTTGCAACTGAACTTATATCCAACTATACAGTTCCAAATAATAACATTGAACACATAAATGAATATTTTGCAAATAAATAATCTCCTATCTTTGGTAATAATGCCTACTGAAATAACAGAAGTCGAAAGGTTAATTATGTCACTAAAAAGCGATGCTGTTGGGTGGGATAATATCAGTGCTCACATATTGAAATTATATAAACATATATAGCACCTCCTTTAACACATATCTGTAATTTAGCCATAACATATGGCATATTTCTTTGCTTTCAAGAAATCTGTTTTCCTTCCTATTTATAAGAATGGAGCTAGAGACCGTGTAAATATTTATCGACCAGTATCTATTTTACTATCAATGTCTAATATTCTTGAAAATATCATGAATAACCGATTAACCTGTTTTTTTGAAAAGAATTTACTTTTTCCAAGGCACAGTTCGGATTTAGATCTGGTTTATCAACAACAGATGCGGTCCATGATCTTACATACTATATTTTCAAAGAATTTGACAATAGCAAAAAGTGTATGGCAATTTTCCTAGATCTAGCCAAGGCATTCGACACGGTCTCTATCCCAATTCTGGTTAAGAAACTTGAAAAGGTTGTAGTTAGGGGTACATAACTAAAACTATTTACTGACTATTTAACAAACCGCACTCAACGTATAAAGATAGGAAATATTATAAGTAAGGATCTACCTGTTACCTATGGTGTACCGCAGGGAAGTATTGTGGGTCCTAGATCTTTGTTGTAATAGCACATACATATTCCCATGAATAAATTACTGACTCTGTGAAGTCGAGTAACTGGTATTACTTCAGGTTGGTGGGTTCTCCTAAAGAGTGTATATATATATCACTTTTTTATTAAAACTACTTTTGTTTTGTGAATTTTAATTAAATTTGAGTAGATACGCTGGGTCATCTCAGCTGCAGGCCAGATTTTGGTATATCACGTTTAATTTTAATTTATTTTAATTCCCTACGTTGGAATTGATTAAAGCTCCCATGAGAGAGTAATCTCAACATCTTGTAAAAATGGGTGCAAAAAATGTTACAATTAAAAGCAATTAAATCCAAAAAATATGGTTTGTTCAAATCGTGTTCTCTGTGTAATAAAACAAAGTTTAATGAGTATGTACTTAAAATGTTTCAAAGTTGTAAGCATGGATCCTTTTCAACATCATGCATTTCGTAATGAAATTCACTTAACGCTAAAAAATTAAAAAGCCTTGACGTCTCACGTAGAGGCTCTCTGCAAGATTAATTAATGTAGACTTAAAACACTTACTGGCACCGTGTCATTTAGTGTGCTGTATGATACAATTTTTCCTTGCGAATTCTTTTTAAGACATTTTGTTTCAAAAATTTAAACATTGAATCTTTAAAAAACAAAAACATAGAAAGGTACATCTCTATTTGAAGCTACAAAGTACATACGTAATTGCATCACATGTATATTTTTTGTCGATGATATTTAGATTCATTATAGAGATGATTATTGTAGTAACAAATCCGATCGACATCAACCACTAATTTTAAACCTTTTACATTTCTATAACTGATCCGTTATAGGTTCTACTGTTCTTCTTCGCTGAGTCATAACCTTTTCACTCGCTCGATACACACCCCATCACTTGTAGTCTCAAACTGCCATACCTTTTTCTTTATGTGATATGTATAGTACCAGTGAATAAATGTATTTCTTTCTTTCTTCTTTCTTTATTTCTAAACCACAAACACAATAAAGAAAAATATTCAGACACAAACAGAATCCTTCTTAATCGTTCTTAAAAATATATAATCGATACAGTTTTTGAGTAGGAGACAGGGGAATACGGAATGATTATTTCGTAAATTTTATGGTTATACTGCAATGTAATAACCACAACGCTGATGATATTCTTCTGGTGCCTTAACCTTAAGAATTCACAAACAATTGCCGCACATAAGTTTTTACTGTAAGACATATAATATGGAACAGTTAAATTTGATCAAAAAAATAAAGAAAAGAATAAAAGAAAATGTTACATTTATTTTGAAGAATAAACAAAATGTTTAACTTTATTATTATTATTATTATCACCTATATTTATATTATGTAATTATTTGTGACACATGACAACTTACTAAATTTTTGTTCTTGTTCACGTCACATTTAGGAAGTTTCCACATCTGTTTGATTATAATATTGTTCAACAAGTATTTTTAGAAATTTCCAATCCGCTTGACATTCTGTTTTAATCACCGTAAATATTTTACTAGGTAATATGGCACCTTTTCTGCCAAAGAGCCAATTTGGGTTTATGCCACCTTTTTAGATTTTTCTAACGCCAAGCAGTAGCGCATCCACTTCTTCGTTTTGATTTTAATGCAGTGGGAGTACACAGTATATTTACAATCGCTTAAGTTGTGAAAAGGTTTCCAAGGCCGAGGGTAATACTTAAGAACATAATAAAATCATAATTATGAAGTATAAATTAAGTAAGAGTAAGTACATAATATCAATTAATGAACACTTCGACGAACTTCAAAATTATTAAATTTAAATTTTAAATAAATTGAAGTATGGACTTTGTTCCAAATTAAAATATATTCAAGTGCTTTAATTGGCTTATAAATTTTGAAAAGTTATCAGTTAAGCCCTAATTAAAATACATTAAGGTTATGCCGCGTCGGTATTAAGAAGTCTCACTGAAGAGTCAGATTCTTCAGATTGTTTTATAATATTGAATCCTAGGTTGTAGGGCTGCTGCGGCTGCTGTGTTTAGGTCTGTAGAGTATAGACAGCGTGTATAATTACAAGCTATACGGTTCCACGTCATCTTAGTCTATTTTAGTCTTCAGAGGTGACAACGACCTTTGATTGAATTTTGTTGCAGCTTTCCAAGGGTTACAGTAACCACTTACCATCAGGTGGACTGTAAGTTTGTATGTTACTTTAGGTTTTCTTTATAAAAAAAAAGTAACTGGAAGCGCTGTCCAAAAAGTTTACCTAATGGTAACTGGCATGCAATTAAAATTATAAATTGTTTTAACCGGTAACTTCCTCCTTCTGGAAAATGTTAGAAAAACTAATCTTTTGTTGCTTAAGCTAACTAGAGTTTGCATAACCTTGCGTGGTTGCCGTAAAACGAATCCTACCAAAAACATAAATGTGAAAAGGGAGCTTAATTCGGTGGTTCCAATATCGCTGTACATTCCTATCAATCCTATGATTTAAACAACTGCTATGAAGCTTGGCACCCTTTCAGATATTACTCTTTTATGGGCGAAGCCGACAACCCTAAATATCGTTTGTACCGAACTTGACCCTTTGACGTCATAGAGTGAGCTGAAGAGTACGCTACCTTTGTCAAGCTTATATTTAACTTATATTGACATTTGACATTTTAATTGAAAAGCATGTTATTTTCACATAAAAAAACCTTGTAAAACTTTGCAAAAACTTTCAAATCGATCAAATAGCCTATGAATAAGTAAAAAAACAGGTCATTAAAATAATTGTTACAATTATTTGTGTCATAGCGTAAATAACTTTGTATTAAAACATTGCACAAACTGTTTGATAATTAAAATAAATCCAAAGTTTATAAAGACAGTCGCTTAGTATATAGTAAAAGTATGTTAGACAGTAAATGCTGTCAATCCTCCTAAATGTCAAGCCATAATTCTCGGTAGTCCTCGTCGTCTAGCTAATTTAGATTTCAATTCACTAGAGCCTATTGTTTACAATAATACAAATATTCCTCTTAGACATGTAGTTAAAGACCTTGGGTTAATTATTGATGCTAATTTAAGTTGGCAATCTCAGGTAGCTGAAATAAGCCGGAGAGTGACAATCACCCTGCGTGGCCTTTATCGTTTCAAGAATTTCCTTCCAACCGAGACTAAGGCTATGTTGGTGCGAACACTTGTTTTACCGGTCATTAATCATGCCGATGTGTGTTACCCTGATGTGAGTCAAGTATTTCTGTGCAAATTGGATCGTTTGTTAAATAATTGCATCCGTTTTATTTTTGGCCTTCGTAAATACGATCATGTATCCTTATATCGTTCTATCCATCAGCGTAGATGCATCAGAATTCTTCGCACGCTATTTTCAATCCTACATGACCCATGCACTCCCCAATACCTGAAATGCAAGTTTCAGTATTTGGGTTCTTCTCACGATCGTAACCTGCGATCCTCCGAGGGAACTACCTTATGTGTTTTTCCTCGCTGTACCAAATTTATGTCTCAGTCTTTCGTCGCTGAAGCCATTAAGTCCTCATATCAGGAAACCGACTTCTGTTGCAGCCTTTAAAAGAATGGTGACTGATCACTACCTTTCTTCTTTCAGCAACTAACTTTCTTATTTAAAAGTGTGTGTTTAAGTATATTATAAATTATTTATGTTGTTTTTGTATAATATGTTTGTATGTAAGTATGCTTAAAATGTATGTATTATATATTATTTAAAAATTATGTATGTTATGTATCAGGTATAGGTTATTTGTAGTTATATATATTTATTTTTGTATTTACAAGTATGGTATGTATATATGTTTATATTTACATTCACGTGTATATTTTCAAGTTTTTAATGGCACCAAGTTAAGTTAAGTTAAGCAAGTTTCTCTGCTTAGCTCGTGGTTGACTGGTAGAGAATGCCTAAAGGCATTAAGTCCGCCAATTGTATATTTTAAGTACAATAAAGATTTTAAATATATAAATGGCACTAATATACTTGTAAATCTCTGAGAGATGACTATATAATCGTGCCATTTGCTGTGGAAACTATTGGTCCAAGTTTCTGAAGGAACTGTATTCGCGACTGTTCGTTGCCGGTGGAGACAAGAGGGCGGGTTCTTTTGTCGCCCAAAAGCTAAGTATAGGCATTCGTAGAAACGCAGCCATCATTCTTGGATTTTACATTGGTATTCTGTGAGAGCGTGGTCCTACCCCGGTCGGGCAACCTTAATATACTCGTAGCTGCAGCGTGGCTCTACCAAGTATAAAAATACGACATGTAACAAGTATTGTGTATAATTATTTTATGGCAATAAGTATTTTACTTAGAATACAAAAAAAAATATCTCACTACAGCATACTCTTAAATAATATTTCCATGTAACATAACGATATTTTAATTAGACTTAATATAATAATGCAATCAACAATGCATCGTATAATCCTACGTAGCTTTCAGCGTGAATGGCATCAATTATCAACATGCTATATCTCCATCAAAAGTAAATCATGGAGGAACGTAATGCAATTACAACGACGTCTATTTTCACAACTTTTTATTATTACTTACATCATGTCTATTCGTATAACATAATTTATGAGCAAAATTCTGGCTTAAAATAATTTTTGAAATAAAAAAGCCTTAGTGACCCTATTAGCCTTTAATTTTTTTCACTGGTTCACAGGATTGAAGATCGCAGTATCGGACGACTTTCACCTTTAACGTTGCTTCCCGACACCACTTTGGTATGGAAGTCATAAGATCTTTCTTGCAGTTCGCATAGTCACGTACAACGTAATGAAACCTACGTTACGCTATACGAAACAAAGAAGCGATATTCAAGGCAGTTATTTAACGCTGGTATTTTTTATGAAGCGTGGCTCTACCACTTCATAATTACTTCAGAATCATATACGAATTAAAGTTCCTAAAACAAGAGAACATTTAAATATAGAATCGGAATTAATATAAAATATCAAAAAATATATATCGTATTTCTTTAAGCTTTGTTAATACGCAAGTACCACTACCATTTACCAATGAATTTTCAACCACAAAGATATTATTACTGAGTGAGATTATATTGAAGGTGTGATATTATTAAATTAATTTCTCATTGCAGTGTATTAGCGGTGTAAAAGAATTCATTATGCTACATATAATGGATTTTTTTACACCGCTGTGGTAGATCAGTGGCTAAGCGCTCGATGTAAATTTCACAGTACGTAAGCAACCCCGTTCAATCCCCGTCGGCACCAATGAAATTGTTAATTGCAATTTTAGTGCTAATTTGCCACGTATTGGACGGTGAAGGAAAACATTGTGAGGAAATCTGCATGTCTATGAAATAAGAAAAAAATATTTCGAAGACATGTGAAGTTTGCCAACACGTTTCCTTGCCCTAAAACCCTCTCAGAAATGAGAGGAGGCCTGTGCCCAGCAGTAGGACTTATATAGGCTGTAACTAGCTTTATACTTCATATACTTAGTATAAATATCACTAGATGTCTTAAGTGGCATCAGAGAGAATGAATCAGGAGATGGTAACAGCAATTTATTGATAACACTGAATAAAAAGTGGTAAAATTGAAAATTTTGTACAACCGACTTCTATATAAATAAAATGAGAACATCATCAATGTGGTCGAAGTCAATTAAATACGCATTATTAAGGATAAATCAAAAACTACCAGTCAGATCTTGATCGAATTTATATGGGACTACATGAGAAGCAATACAGTCGAAATGAGAACCTCTTCCTTTTCTGAAATCGGTTAAAACAGTGTTTTCCGACTCGCCTGCCAAACGGTGAAACTATGGAAAATATATTTTTCATAGTTTTGTGGTAGAGCCACACTGCAGCTATATTATGGTGGTAGCTCGAATGGGTCGGCTCGACCGAGGTAGGACCACGCTCTCACAGAATACCATCGTAAAATAGCAGCTTAATGCTGCTGTGTTTCGTATGGTGAGTGTAGAGAACCGGAGACCCTTTTAAGTGGAAACGAGGTATTCCAACTTAGTCCTCAGGGGTGACAACGCATGTGCAGTTTGATTCTTAATTGGAAAGAAATGTAGATGTCTATGGGCCACAGCATCCACTTTCTATCAGGTAGAGTGTGTTCTCGTGTGTCACCTTTATTCTATTTAAAAAATCTGTTATATGAGGCAATCTATGGGTAGGCCTAATCTTCAGCAGTAAAATTTGATGTGCTTTTATTAATGAATGAACAAAATGCTTTTTAAATAAATGAAATCTAGATTCCTTGTTCAAAAGAAATTATAAAATTTGTGTTACTTAAATTTTTTCACTCATTCAAATGCGTAATATATTTTAACTGAATTAAAAAAAACATAGTTCAATTCACGTTAAATACGACATGATACCGACGAGAATGTTCACAGTATTTTTTTAAAAGCCGCCACTCACTGCGTGAATGTGAGGCTTAACTAAAACGACGAAAAATTTAAGTAATTTGTCAACCATGTGTTTGAATCATCTATCTTCAGCTCACGTTTTTCGTAATACTGTTTAACGACATTTTTAATCATTTGAAACTTTTATTAATTGTTAAGTGAAATAGAGCTTTTAAACACTTGTTTCATCGCGGTGTTTTATGAGAATTTTATTTAGTATACGTTTTTAAAATACATATAATTTTGGTGCTTTTTTGCGTAGTAGCTTATATAGAAATGAATTGACTAATATTTTTTAAACTTTAGATTTAGATACTAGGATTAATATAATTAAAGAGCAATGAACGGAAGATAAGCGTTGAAGTGCTCTGGCGGTATCAAAACTATGCTTAGTTCGGTAATTTTATTGTAAAACATTTACCAAAATTAAAAAAAAAATCTTCAGTAACTCAGTCACGGTTTACTTCCTTACCTACATATCTGAATGCAGCCATGTTTTAGTACGCTTTCCTGGATGAAAAATGCCCCTCCGTATTTCGTTCAATCTTTAAAGAATTACACAGAAAAAAAATATTTAAATTCTAATTAAATATAAACCTATTTTGGATAACTCGTGCAAGGAATAACACACCACAAATATATTGGACTATGCAATAACACTTTCCTATCATAGTGTAAAATTTACAATTGTTATATATCTATAGGCTCTTTTAATGTTTTAGACAATTCATTTATAAAAAATTTATTAAAATTCAAGCCTCAGTCTGTCATATTTGAAGATTACTTCCGATACCACGGATATTGATTTTCAGCCGTTATTGGATCTTTGTTAGTTATGGTCGTAGTAAATCAAAGTGTTCCGTGAAATAGCGATGGCAAAATTATTGATGATCCCAAGCACCGGTCAGTGTGTAATATGTTATCCAAGTTATATATTACTTTATGGAATTTTTATGGAACCATATAGACCTCTCTTTAAAAAGTTAAAAATTCTGACATTACCTTCCCTATATATATGAAATTTTAATATTGACCAAAAAGCGCTAACCTCTTCACAAAACAACATAATGATCGTGGTGGTACAAGAAGGTACCCGTGGAAGTTATCTGAGCCCCAGGCAGCCGCAACTTGTTTTGCTAGAAATTGTTATAGCATGTGCGTTCGACTATTTAATTTACTTTTATTTATCAAATTCGGAAATTAATCAAATTCTGCCGTGACGGTCACCTCAAGCGAATTGTTGTTGATGTTTGAAATTTTAAATTGACCAATGAATTAGAATTTGTAAGGTTGACATTATACTAGTTTGGCATTATGCATTATGACATGACCATGCCTGTATATTTCTTATTTTTTTCTCTTTTTTACATCCTAAATTTAGTAACATTATACTGTTTTATTAAATTTTGATATGAAATAATGTTATTGTAATTTTCTAATTTTAATTATTCAATTGCATGTCGACGTAATGTTTGCATACCGATAAATCGGTAAAACATGCATGTTCACACTATGTTATAAGACCTAAAATATACCATGTTTTATGCAAATAAATATTTTATTTTATTTTTTTATTATTTAATAAGATATGAAATATTTTAACACACCGAGTCGCCTCGCCTATTAATATCAAAGATTAAAAATGTCAGAGACAGTTGGCCCAGTCACAATCGACTATGCTCAAAAGTACTATTACCTACTAAGACCTGTACATCCTATCAAAAGTCCACTGCTGAACATAGGCCACCATATTTGGCAGGCCATAATTGCCTCATAGGGGAGATATTTGCCATATATAGATGTCCTTGTGTAGCAATGTTGATGAGTTTGTTTTCAAGGATTAGGGCCGCGGGTGCTAATCGCTATCATAAGTTCATTAAGTAATTGAAGTAAATTGGAAACTGGTGGATGATCACGTTATTTATATTATAGCTGTAGAGTGTATATGTCCGTGGAATCTATGTATGGTGAGGCTTCTAAAGTACCTATATACAGTTCTGTGTCTGTCTACTGAAGGTGAACCCTGCGCTTGTGTGCGTGCGTTGCAAGACGCTTGTAAGAAGCTTTCGTACTCTCGTTCACTCTGGTATATAATCGTAATTGGTCACCAACGTGACAGTAGAGCTGATTCTGTTTTTCGCCCATATGTTAAATTAGTCTAGTCATTTAACGGGGTAATGCAGGAAGACTTCTTGGCCATTCCCGTGAGTAACAGGGCTTTATTATAGTTTTATTTATTTCACGTTGTAAATTATGTATAATGTTATGTTATGTTCATGAAGTTTTTACAATTTAATTTCCACTTTTAGTAGCGGTAAGAGGCACCAGAAGTAAATGTAACAGGAGATGGACAGCAGCATTTTTCTGATAACAATTCAAAATAATAAAAAACTGCATTTGTCAACCCGCCTCCCAAGCGTGGCTATGGCAATTATCAACCCTATGAGGTATGTAAAACAGGTGGGTAAAAATATTTGGCCCTAGCCTAGAATGCCAAGTATAAAAACTAATAGCGTTTATTAATTTTTCCTTTCGTCGTCATCAACATTATCATCATTACAGCCCTTCACAAGTCCTCTGTCGAGCATAGGTCACCCTCCACGAAAGGGGGAGACCTATGTATCTAAAGGGTTTCAGAGCCAGCTGCACCCATCGACTTCCTGAATGTCTTACCCGATCGTCACTACGTCTAGTGGGGCGGCCCTACATTTCCCTTAACGGAATACGGCTGCCACTCGAGTACCTTTCTTCCCTATCGGTTGTTGGTTCCTTGAGCTGCAAGACCGAGTCATAGCCACTTCGACTTACTGATCTGTTGTGCTATGTAGATTAATCATCATTATCATCATTACAGACCTTCACAAGTCCACTGCTGAACATAGGCCTCTCACAAGGAATGCCACAAAGCACGGTCCTGAGCCACCTGCATCCATCGACTTCCTACACGTCTTACCAAGTCGTCACTCCATCTAATGGGGGCTGCCCTACACTTCGACCAACGATACGAGGCTGCCACTCGAGAACCTTTCATCCCCATTGGTTGTGGTTTCTCCGAGGTATATGGCCGGCCCATTACCACTGCAGCATACTAATTCGCTGGGCTATGTCGGTTACTCTGGTTCTACTGCGGATATACTCATTTCTAAATTCATCACACAGAGAGACCCCGAGCATAGCCCTCTCCATAGCTCGCTGAGCAACCTTGAGCATTCTCATACGGCCAGCAGTGAAGGACTACGTCTCAGATCTATAAGTCATCACTGGCAACTCGCACTGGTTGTACAATATTTTGTTTTGAACTTTTGAGGTATACCTGACGAGAAGATGTGTCGTAGTCTGCTGAACGCTGCCCAGCCGAGTTGAAGCCGTCGACTGTCCTCTCGGCTGAAGTTGAACTTACCTAGTAGGACTATTTGACCCAGGTATTTAAATGTAGATTACTCTAGTTCATTTGCGAATATCATCTTTACAGGTTCTGTAACGACGAGAAACTCCGAACATAGCGCTAGCCATAGCTCACTTAAGGTTTTCATTTACGTGCCCGAAAATATATATTTTTATAGAAAACGGGGGATAAACTGGAAAACAGTCTACCTATGATAAGTAAATACCGCGGCCCATTGATATAAAAAAGCGCATGATCACGTACAAAAAATTGTTATTATAACCAGGAAATGAAAAAAATACTTCAAAAAATTATAATTTTAGTCAACTAGTGCAATACTTTTTAAATGTAAAAAAATAACACAAAAATATAAAGCTGTACTAAAATATAAACTAGGGAAATAAAAGAAAACAATGGAAAACCTTTTGTTCCTTTTTATGAAATACCTTTAATTTTTGTAATCGTTTCATGTTATATACATAATCTTCCCTAACTAGTCTTATCATCATCATTACAGCCTATCAAAAGTCAACTGCATCACATAGACCTCACCCATTGATGTTCTCAAAAGACGCTGCTGCTCATCTCCAGTTTAATTTTCCTCTATCCACTCTCATCCCACGGGATGTAATAGGATAGTGGATTATCTTACGCTGCCACTACATGACCACGGCTAATCAATTGAGTTTTTTTTTTTAGAATAAGGGTGACAAACGAGCACACAGTCCACCTGATGGTAAGTGGTTGCTGTGGCACATAGACATCTACATCTATCTTCGTTTGCGAATTTAAACGCAGATGCGTTGTCAGCCGTGAGGACTAAGATAGAATGCCTCTTTTCCAGTAAAAAGGGTCTCCGGTTTTCTACACTCACCATACGAAACACAGCAGCATTAAGCTGCTATTTTACGCTGGTATTCTGTGAGAGCGTAACGTAATGTTTGCATGTCGACATAATGTGGTCCTTCCCCGGTCGAGCCGACCCATTCGTGCTACAACTATACTATTAATATAGCTGCAGCATGGCTCTACCACGTAAAAAAGAGTTTATTCGTAAAGGAACCTAACTACCGGTATATACTTGAATACATTATACAGCCAGTTACAATTTGAATAATTTATCAATTTGCATATACCAAACATCAAAGCGAACATTGACAAGGTAATAATCAGAGTTCTAAATTTAATCATTCGGAGAGCTATTTGATATGATCTGTTGAATTTCAATCATTGTATTATGCAAAGGTTTCATAATGAGTATTCTCTATAGTAAGAATATTGATGAAATTCCATAAAAAGGCTTTGTTGTACATTGTGTTGTAATTGTAATATACTATTTTATGAATGAATGAATTTATTTATTCGTTGCTATAACATAACATTCACTAGAAATTAGACGAAATCAGAAGTGGGAACTACAATACATACATTGGTTTGCAGCAATTAAAAGGCATCCGACACAACATTATATTGGCAGTGGTTGCCACAACCAGAAAGCTGTTATTCTATTGGTGCTTCATATTTACCGAGCATTTGTCGGACATAATATCTTTAATTGTAAGTGGCAAGACAAGTTACTAGTCAGTAAAATTACAGATTGGGACAGTGCCGTTTTTATTGGTGAAACATGGCGAAATGTGAACTATACGGTTTCTCAATCTTAGACCCGCCTCATTATATGTCACGCGGGCTCAGATTCACTTCTAAACTGACACAATTAAACTAAATTTAAACCGAAAACTACATTAGCCTACTAAGTTTTGTTACTTGCTAAGTGAGAGCGGTGGAAGGAAAAGGGGAGATCTCCCGCCGGGCAAGGAGTTCTGCCCGGGGAGCGGCCAACGCTACGAGTGGTAGTTCGGAGCTATTTTATATAAACTGCTTTTACTTCGGAACTTGGATAGCACGATTTAAGCTTCGATGTGTTTCGCTTGTGGCGCGACGCAAGCGCCGCCACATCACCCGTCTGCTCAGACCGGAGGTCAATAGTGCAGTCAATTGCCAGTGCGTCCTTATTGCCGGTGGGGAATGCATGCTGTGTGCGTAAGGGCAAGTGACGCCGGTGCGAACGATATGCCGCTGTGTAATGCATGCCATACTACGCACTTGCAAGTAATGCCGGTGAGAACGATGAGCCGGATCAAGTGCCAGAAGTCTGCCTTATAGGTGAGTCGAGGTGAAGACAAGTTGAACTGGCTTGCAGGAGCTGAAGACTGCAGAAGACGATTCTTGGGAGTGAATGGTAGGGTTTCTTGAGGATAATGACGAAGGCTTGAAGTTGTAGTTTTCCGAAGGTTGTTGGTTGCGTGTTCATATCACGTCGGTTGGTCACAAGAGTAGCCGTGAAGCCGTCTATATAAACTGCTTTTACTTTGGAACCTTGATAACGACGAAAGCGCCGCCACAAGTATGATAGTGGTAAATTTTCGTAAATTTATTTATTTACTCATGTCAATTACAAATTGTGAAGAAAGTCAAGAACGTGATAAGCCCCAATAGGCAATCCCGTGTTTAAGCAAAGTGATTTCATTTACTTTGTTCCAAAACGATAATAGTAGTTAGTTTTTTTTAAACAGTCACTCACATTAAGATTTTTTATATCGCCTAAGAACAATTTGGACATATATGACTTTAAAACATGAATATGGTTTTGGGTTATGGCTCGAACAAAGAAGGGCCGCATTGCACACAGCGCCAGGTTAAAAAGCAGCAGAATCTGCTTTGTTTCATATAATAAATGACAAAAACTTAGTTCTCAGACCATGTTAGTTCTCAGGGGTCGCATCTGCATGTTAATTCAATATTCCAGGATAGATGCAGTACATTCCACTTTCACCAGCTGGCAATATATGCTTATTTGTTATCTTTGCCTAAAAAACTATCCACAATATAATCCATTGAAATTGTTAATCAATATTTTGTATACAAAACACATAGGCGCTCGTTTGCCGCCTTCACTTTTTAAAAAATGCGATGCTGGCAGTTGTTTTCTGAATTTGTTTCAACGCCGAATATTTTTTTATTTAGAAAATTTAAAGTCATACTTTACTATTTTCATAACATTTTGTACTACTTAATTGGATAACTTAAAGTTTGAAATTTTAATTCGGAATTTTCAATTTATATGTAATATATCGCCAATTGGACGTATTAGAAATAAAATAATAATAATTAATTAAATTAATTAAATTAACCGTGGGTTTTGTCTGTGCAATACAAGATCAGATATTAAGACCAACAACTATCCAAGATACATCCTAAAGGATGGCACCGTCAACATCTGTCGAGCTTGTCGCCATCCCGGTGAGTCACTTAGGCATGTCATCTCTGGTTGTTCGGCGCTTTTTAACTCTGAGTACTTGCACAGGTACAACCTAGTAGCCAGGATTCTACACCAGGAGCTCGCTCTGAAATACGGTCTCGTGGTTCGGAAACTGCCTTATTATAAGTACGTGCCGGAAGTCGTGCTCGAAAATGACCGCGCTAGGCTTTACTGGGACCGGGCCATCATCACACACAGAACTATTCTTGCGAATAAGCCTGATATTTTGCTGATGGACCGGGCACAGCCAAGGATATTTTTGGTCCATATTACCATTCCTTAAGATAATTTGAAACAGATAAGCGAACAAAATACCTGGCTCACGAGGTGACCGACAAGTGGGGTAGTCTGCCGAACGAAATAATTCCTGTGGTCACTTCTGCGAACGGGCTAATCCCGGTCAGCTTCTCAGGTCATCTGAGGCGACTGGGACTCCGTGACGGACCACTCCGGGCTTAGATGCAGAAGGCGGTGCTCCCCGATACCGCCCGCATCGTCCGCCGGTTTCTTTCCTTTCTTCCTAATCCTTGGCCGTTTGGTCTCCCCTGCCGAGGGCTTCCATCTGGTTGGGTTTTTATTTATTTATGTATTTTTATAAATTTATTTTATTTTATTGATATTTATGTATATTTATCATTTTCATTTACATTTATATATTTATACTGCCCAACCAGATGAGAGAACTATATAAATACCCCAAAAAAATTAGATTAAAAAGAAAGGGATAAAAAAATGAATTAGGCTTATTTGAGTAGGGTTTTCTATGTATTTTTTTTTCATCTAATGTTTTGCAGAAAAAAAAATATAAATAAAAAATAATATCATCACCATAAAAACCCATATTTATGTTTACTTACATATAAAATATCATGCTTTAATGGACATAATATAATTCTCCATTATTAGCACTGTTTATAAACAATATTTAATTATTACGAAAATGCGTTTGTTGTGTAAAATGCATTTTAATTTTGTAAACATTTTTAAACAAATCCGATATATACAGATAATACTGGATATTGTGTATAGTAACATAAAACACTGCAGTAATTTACCTAGACCGATTCCGATGATGCTATCAGCAAGTTTTAAAAGGGATACTTTATTACCTACCGTTATTGTCAATTTCCTTAATGCAACACCTGATCTTTAGCAAGAGCGTTCATAGACATTAGGTAAAATGTTTTCCCGAACAAACTCACACAACGATATTTAAGAACACAGCAGTAATAATGTACATATTTAATCTGAAACTTATAAAATATTTTACCAGAGTTATTTATTTTATGAGAATAAATTTGTTTACTTCTTCTTTTTTTTTTGTTAAATGTATTGAAAGAGTAGCATGATTCTAAAATATAAACCAACCAACCCCATAGAAAGAAAGCCAAGGTACTTAAAGACTAGGATGAAAATTCTCATAAACTGTTATTGTATTGGCACTCTACACCAATAGAGGTTGCAATTTCATCTATCCGACAAAGTCAAGTTGAAAAAACAGAAGTTAAGTACTAGACCTACTGACAACATCCTACTTTTTCAACAATAATTAGCTTAAGTGTAATTATATCACAAGTTTTCACGTAAAGTGGCATTAGTAGTATTAGCAGTTAGTTGTTCTTCAATAGGGAGATATCATCTTTCTTGAATAACGGGACCACCACACCTCCTTTCCACGACTCTGGTGTTAGACCATCGTGAAAGACCGGTTATTTGTACGCTTTTATAAGCGTCACTTTAATCCCATCCACACCAGGCGCTCAGCCGCATGGTATGTATACAAAATATTGTATACATATATATTTTTCTGGAATATTATACCAAATACTCTTTAAAAACATATATTTGATTTATTACTAAATACAACATCGTAAACACAAATTTACAATTATTATTCATATTCTTTTTCCAAAGACAACTTAAGGCATAAATTAATTTACATCCATTGCAGCCTATAAAAGCACCCTACTGAACATAGGCCTTGTTTCAGCTGATTTTATGGTCTTGTGGACGAAGACCTCATTCGGATACTCGAATTAATCGAGAAGGACTATCATATATTCCCGTTCGGTTAAAGTCATGCGCCCCCACCATTCTATTCATCGGTTGATCGACGACGGCGCAACATCTTTCTCTCTCTCTCTTTATTTGTGCAATTTCCAGAATATTTCATTAATAACCTTTAAAAGTTAATTGCGGCGTTCCCAGTGCGCTTACTAGTGCACGGGTAGACATTCAGCAGTCGGGAACGGAGGCGGCTCGGCAAGGACGGTTGAAGGTGAAACCTAGACCAGCACCGCTGATTATCGAAGGTCACCCTAACAGGCCTCCACCATAGATTGCCTCATGAGCGATTTTAACCGTAGTTATTAACTATTTTGGATTGTTATCAGGAAGATGCTGCTGACCATCTCCTGTGTCAGTAACCCTCTGTCGTCTCTTACGACACCCACCTTACGATATGTGGTAATGGAGGGCGGGATAAAATAAATTGCATAATATCAGATAATACTTTAAAATGTATTCAAAAGAACCTTCTGAAACTTAAAATCAGTTGAGTTTCAAGAAAGCGGTGGAAATTTAAGTCTATTTATTATGTGCTATTCTTTACTTACGACCGTTATAAATCGGTTGCTCACCTTATAAATGGCTGTAGAGCCATTATTGAAGAGTCTGTATTCCTAAAATAATAAATGAAATTTCATGATTAGCTAGCGGAATTTATTACTTTCAAGACCTTGTGTTGTAGGTATTAATTTAGTTTTATAGAATGATTTTGAACTTGAACTTAATATATCTATGCGAATGCGAAACAAAACAAATTTTACGGATTTTAACGAGTTGAAACTATTTTAAGAAATTTAAAAAAAAAACATCCTGATTTCAATAGAGAAGATTTCCGAGTGCTACCATCTCTTTGGAATCACATAATTAATAAAATTTAACCTAAGCCCAAGCACACTACTGCAAAACTTCATGATACTGTATCTGTCTATCTGTCCCCCCCCCACCATCCCCGTGAAAATGGGTATTGTAATGCGCCTGCAACAGCGGTAACCAAAATAGTTAAAATTAAACGCGATAAAATCCGTAAAATTTGTTTAATTCCTTTAATTTTATAGGTTTAATTACGGTTCCTTAAGCGGAAGTGGCAATGGTGTAGCCATAAAGCATAAAGAATAGAAAACCGATCAATCGGGAATAAAGGATTCGAATAGCAGCATCGTACTTGCACCTAAGCGAAGTACAGGGCGTGTTAGTAAAATGACGACTTTTTAATGTATGTAGAAAGTCAATATATGCAGGTGGATCCAGAGCTCAAAATAGTGTTTTATCACATATGACGCACACGTTACATTTATTAAAAGCAGAGTCACATAGAAAAAGCTTAAGAATATAATTTATAATTTACTGTAGTAATAAAATTTTACGTGGTAGAGCCATGCTGCAGCTATATTACTGTAGCACGAATGGGTCGGCTCGACCGGGGAAGGACCACGCTCTCACAGAATACCAGCGTCAAATAGCAGCTTAACGCTGCTGTGTTTCGTATGGTGAGTGTAGAGAACCGGAGACCCTTTTTACTGGAAAAGAGGCATTTTATCTTAGTCCTCACTGCTGACAACGCATCTGCATTTAAATTCGCAAACGAAGATAGATGTAGATATCTATGGTCCACAGCAACCATAGGTGTAGGTAGGTAGGTAGCTTACCATTAGGTGGACTGTGTGCTCGTTTGTCACCCTTATTCTATAAAAAAAAATCCATATAACTCAGTTTCATTTAAATGTGTGGTATTCACGAAATAATTAACTTTAATAATATTATTACTGACTAGAACTTGAACTCAGAAAATATGTTCAGTAGTGCAATCGATCCTTTCAGTTGCCGTAACAGCGAAACAGCGTTTGGAGATACCGCTATAATAAAATGAATATTTTAGGAACAAACACCTGATAGAAGCTTAAGCATGGATGGTTCATTTTACACCGGTACGTTTATTTCCATGTTTACGAGCCAATACGGCAGTTAAGCTTGTTTTTACGAGATGCAGGAATTAAAAAGATTGTTCCGTGTAACATAAAAATTACTAAGTGAATATTTATTCTTTGCATTAAAAATATTTACAGCATTTTATAGAAGATGACAAATGATTTCTGACATTAGAAGACTCTCGTTTATCGAAATCGAAATATTAGTGTGAAATAGCAGCAAAATGCTGCTGTGTTACATAAGAAGTTAAGTTATAAGTGACGAGACCCTTTTTACTGGAAACGAGGCATTTAACTTTAGTTCTCATGGGTGATAATGATGGCTTATTCTAATTCCTAATCAAGGATAGATGTAAAATGTCTTTCGGGTACAATTTTCGCTTATTATCAGGAGGATTGTGTGCTCGCTTTTCAACCTTACTTCTATAAAAATCATTGCCACATTTCACAAGTACAATGCTGAGCATAAGACTCCCTGCATTTCTCATCGTCTCGTTACACAATCTAATGCCCTACATGTTACATGCGCTCCCAGCCACGAGGCCTATGCTCAAGTATCTTCGGCTCGGGACGTCAAACACCTAAGTGCCCTTTGTGATCATGGTGGCTGCGAAGCATTCGAAACGTCAGCAGTTACAAATCATATAAAAAAAACGATAAAATCCATAAAAGTAGTAAAACTATAAATTTTTGCCGAAACAATGATTAAGAGCATTTCAGAATCCGATAGTAGATAACACTATAGTCAAATTATTTAAAAATTATATACTGATAAATCAAAAGTCAAAAAAATGACTCATATTGATAATATATTTTGTTTAGTGTAAAAAAAAGAAAATTATAAAATCTGTACCCAATAAGAGGTGCTATGGTCGAGATATTAGTAATTGTGAATTCCCAGTGAAACTATTAGCGCCACCTACCACAAAGACCAGTACAACTTTTGCCGGACCAGCGAGTATATTTAAAAAAATATAATACTAGAGTCCATAGTAGTCCATCTGATGATAAGTAAACACTGTAGCCTTTGAACACTATTAAACAACTTCCAATAAAGTTATTAAAATATGCTTTATCACATCTGATGCTTCACTGTCTGTAATTTTATTGTTCCTCATATTCTTCGAACCATAGCTAGTAATTGGGTGCATTGTTGCTTGGTAACAGTGTTTGGCAGCCCTATCACAGACTATGAAATTAATCTAGCGATATATCACGAAATCATGAACAGTGTCGCGACAATGTTGCTGTAAGCATATGCTAAGTCAGCCACGTTTTTATTGATATAGCCTTATTTTAATTCATAGCTTTTTTTTGTCTTTTGTTTTTTGTTATGTATTAGTATTGAATAGATATTCTTTCTTTGTTTGTTTCAAGTCAAACTATTTATTGTTCTCATTTACCGCTACCGCTCTCGCTTTGTAGTAAGCCTCGAATTAAGTAGTCGTGTAGGATTTCCGAAATTATTTTTATTGCGTTGTAAATTTCGTCTTCCTTTTTATCACCTTTCCATATATTAGAAATAAAAAGCCATAGCATTTCAACGATCTTATTTCAAACTCGCCCTTTTCATATTACAGGTTTTAATTTTCTTTTAAAGAGTATTATCATTCTTGTATTATTTTCCTAATTTACGTTTAAGTTAAGTGGTAGAGCTACGCTTTAATTATGTTACAGAAGGACAACGCTACCACATAATAAAAACAATACCAACTAAATACCAGTGTAAAGAACCGGGAATCCTTTTTACTGGGAACGAGGCATTCCATCTTCGTCATCAGGGGTGAAAGGACCAAACGCATTTGTATTTTGATTCTTAATCGATGATAGATGTATGTAGGTGTCTAAGGGAACACCATCCACTTACCATCAGGTGGACTGTATTATTTTTTGTCACCCTTATTATATAAAAATATGTTAATGAAAGAAGTTGTTATAATGGCGTTATACATTATATTAAAAGGATAAACTTCCGCAGGAAGTTTCACCAGATTCGATATCCCCCGGCAATAATTATATTGTAATTGCAATTTTAAATATTGATTTACCAATTACGCGACGGTAAAAAAGGCATAAGAAATTAAAAAAATATATTTCAAAAATATGTGAAGTCCGCCAAAACACATTGTGGCAGCGCGGCGGACAATTATTTGCCATAAAACCATCTTAGAAATAAGAGGAGACTTATGTCCAGTAGTGGCACGAATTTAGGCTGCAACTTACCTTGTTTTAGTTCAAAAATAAAAATATATTTTGTAGAATAAGTATTTTCTTTTATAAAATATTATCATGATAAATATAATCACTAAACAGTCTTACGCATGCCTTTGTTTTTACATGTGAAAATGCCTACACATACTTGCATACACACAACCAGCCTCATAACCAGCGGCCCCACCTCGGGTGTGAATACTCTTCCCCCTTCTCCTTCTCAGGTAGGACGCTTCAGATCAATTCCTCCGCGGCGTCCAACTTCACCTTCGCAAGGTCAGAAAAAACGAGCAATAGGAAGCACCAGCCTTCGGACCTTAGCGGCAGATCCAGATAGCTCCGCCGCCAACCAAGTTTCAGCCTCAGAGGGTAAAGAAAGCGGTGCCTCGCAATACCGACACTCTTCGCCCGTGGACCCACTATCACGACATCAACGTTACGGCAGTATCGCGGAGGATATGGTTACTAAGCACCCTCGTCACGACAAGGCGGGAATCCGTTCGGTGGGAGGGGAATATTGCGGATACCTACGCCAGCTTTGATCAACCAATTAGAAAGAGATCAACCATTCAATCTCCAATCAACCAATAAATAAAATACAACCAATGAGTGTTGCCTCTGATGTACAATGAAATCGAGACGTAGTCCTTCACTACTGGCCGAATAGGAAGCTAAAATTCGTTCTACGAGTTGATGTGGAGGTCTTCTTTGCGCAACAGAATCCGTAACAAAGATACACATAGAAGAACGGAGGTAACCTTCATAGCTCAACGGATTAGTAAGCCGCAGTGGCGATGAACTAGCCTATACCTCGAATAATAATCGATAGGGAAGAAAAATATTCTCAAATGGCAGCGGTAAGTGAAACGAAAGGCGTAGTCCAACTTGATTGTGCTACGAACTGCTAAAACATGTTGAAAATCAATGAATACAGGTAACATCGTATTTTATGGTAGTTTTTTATTAAGATGCCTAAGGTCAGCAGTTGGTGCACTATGATGATGTTTATGAAGTTATTGTTTATAAAATTCGAAATATTAAAGAATTACTGCTACGCGAATCTGTTATTGTGCAGAAAACAATGAAAAAACGTAATGGATGCAAACTGATGAATTATTCACGTGGTATTTTAATGGCTACGAATTGACACTATGTTATTTTTTTTAATAATTGTGATAGTCTTCAGTGATATTTTGATAGTTAGTAAGTTTTATTTACTACCCCATCGTCCCGTGGTTGTCGTAAGAGGTGACAGAGGCAAACGAACCCGGAGATGGGCAGCAGGACCTTTCTAATAACAACTAGAAAATAACAAAACTGCGGTTACCAACCCGCCTGCCGAGCGTAGCAACTATAGCAAAATCCCATATATGAGGCAATCTATGGGGACACCTATGTTCAGCAGCGGATTTTTGTAGACTGTCATAGGAGTTTATTTTCATTTTCAAATGTAACTCTTGTTTAGTTTCAACGTTCTAAAGAATAAAATAAAATAGGCTGAAACACTTACGTTCAATATTCCATATTTCAATATTGCCAAATTACAATCAAAGTTTAGCTTTAATGTGTTTGTGATCAGCATTTAGAATCAAATCGTTTAAATTTAAATTTACACAAAATTACACCTGAACAAAAAATACTAATTTAAAAATTAAAAAGCAATGAAAATAAACAACCAAACCAAATATATTTTTTTACAAATTAATAAAATGACAAAACCAAAAGAAATACTTAGGTACCTACCTATTTTGGATTGATCTTCAAGTTGCAATCCCTACCAATAGATGGCGTTGGTATCGTTTAAGAACGCGATAACGTTGTGTTTTTACATAATACATACATACATAAACACTCACGCCTGTCACCCAGAGGGGTAGGCAGAGACTATGGACTTCCATTTGGCACGATCCTGACACATCTCTCTCGCCTCCTCCACATCTTTATACCTACGCATACACGCTCGTCGGTTAAGGGTACTCGTAATTTGGCCCATTTTCAATATATCGCCAATTTGGTTCTGCCGTTCACCTCTGCCCCATAAATTTGCTTTGTCACTCTTTCCTCATTCATTCTTTCTACATGACCAAATCACCGAAGCATTCTTTTCTTAATCCTGGTCACAACATCATCTTGCAGACCACACTCTTCTCTTATCACACAATTTTTCACTCTGTCATTTAGATTCAGCCCTAACATACTCCTTAATGACCGCATTTCTACAGCATTTATTCTACTCTCGTGCTTTTTCTGCCACACCCAACTTTCACTACCATACATTAAAGTAAGGACTAACACAGCATTTTGAATTGCCATACGTGCCTTTTGGGACACATTCTGACTTTCCACAATAGAGTGTAGAGCCCCATTTACTCTATTTCCTGCGATCACTCGTCGTTCTATATACTTATCATATCTACCATCCCTGTTAAATACACATCCCATATACACAAACTCATCTACTAGCTCGAGCAATTTCCCTTCTATTTCACATATCTTTTTAGTTTCTTCTCTTTCAAAAACCATCACTCTCGTCTTACTTGCGTTCACTTTCATTCTTCTTTCTTTTAATGACCTGTTCATGAATGTAACCATCATTTCCAACTCGGTCGCCGACGACGCAAGTATGACTTGATCATCGGCGTACAAAAGGCATTTGAACTTTCAAATTTTCCAAACAACTGTCCAAAAATAGGTCGAACAGCCACAGGGAAGCCAGACAGCCCTGTCTGACACCTTTATGGATGCCAAACCAGTCCGAGTAGGCCCCGTTGATCCTGACACAAGCACTGGAGTCCCTATACAGAGACTTCGCTGGGTTTCTTGCTGGTTCTTCCCAGGACAGAGGTTTTTTTTCGAACCAGTGGTAATTAAACAAAAGAGTGACTTTCAATAAGTATTATTTATAACCTATATTGAATAAAAAAAGTTTCTGTTTCTGTTTCTGTTTCAATGCCTGTATCAACCCAGCGCTCAACCCAAATGAGTTCAGTGTTTGCCATAATACATCCCTGTCCACTCTGCCATAAGCCTTTTCCAAGTCCACGTACGCACAAAAAACCTTTTGGTTTTTCATAAATCTTTCAATTAGCACTTTAGCATACAGTTTTCCCACAATGCTAAGAAGGCTGATACTACGGTAATTTTTACAGTCCTGCTGCGATCCTTTTCCCTTATATATTGGGACTATCACGGCTTTGCACCAGTCTTCCGGTACCCGCTTCATTTCCCAACATAAATTAAACAAGGTTTACAGCAGGTCTCCCACCACTCCCTCTCCAGCCCTTAGCATTTCGAGTGATACTCTATCATATCCGGCTGCCTTACCTGCTTTCATACTTTTCATTGCTTTCACTATTTCATCTATACCTATCTCTCTATCTCTTTCCTCTTCTTTCGGAATTTCTATTTCATTTAATTCAAACGTTTCATCATTCATAAACACGCTTTCAAAGTATTCCTTCCATCTCCTTAAACTCGAAACTTCGTCATTCAGAATACAGCCATTCTGGTCCCGTATAGCATTCATTTTAGGCTGTTTTGAATGTCCCCTGGCAGTTTTAACGAGTTTCCAGAACATTTTAATATTTGCCTGGAAGTTATCCAATATTTTTCTATCATTTTTATCAGTTCTTTCTTGTTTCTTCCTTTCAACTACTTCTTTTACTCTCTTATTTAAATGTCTAAAGACTGCCTTATTTCTTTCAACATCATCATTCATACCGCTAGAATAACTAGCCTTGGTTGCTAGTAAATCTAGCCATGCTCTCTTCTTTGCTTCTACTTCCATCCGTACCTCATCATCCCACCATAAAGTGTTATTTTTCCTTTCATTCGTTCTCTTACTTACACCACATACTTCGGTAGCTGCATCCAACAAACCTTGCTTGACATTATACCACACAGTCTCCAAGTCTAAATCATTCATACACAATTCATCCATACCACTTATATTTTCTCTCAGTCTACATTTGAACTTCTCTTTCACACCTTCATTTAGTAACCTCTCTGTTCTTATGCGCTGTAACGCAGTGGTAGACACAGATGTCCGATGCCGCCAACATCTGAATAGACCATTAATTCGGCAAAAGTCCAAGTAATGATCCATCCCAACGTTGGACCCCCGGTAAACCCATGTATCTACCACTGCACTTCTCATTCTTTCATCCACAATTATGAAATCTATCATGCTTCTATCACCACCTCTTTCCCATGTATACATGTGAATCTTCTTATGACGAAAGAAAGTGTTCGTCACAAAAAGATCCTTTTCACACGGAGGAGGTGCGGTGAGGAGGCTTTCACCATTCTCATTTATGCTTTCATCACCAAACGTTCCCAATATCCTTTAACCAAGCCTCTTCACACCAACCCTTCCATTAAAATGTCCTCATATAACAATATTTTCATTACCCTTGCATTTCATTAGCACCATCCTTACCATCTCCCAAAACTGCTCTCGGATATAAGTGGGCTTAGACATGTCTGGGGCGTGGATGTTGTGTTTTTTCGAACTAATATAAAGTGAATTGTGTATGAGCGCTTCAACCTGTACCACATACGGTACTTATTCATTGTTAACGGATATTTGACTAGACTTCGACTTTGTTTGCTTGCTTACGGTTTAAGATTTGCTTCGTGTTTCGGATTAGTTGCTTGATTTTGTCTTTTTTACAACCACTGTTCAAACTTGGAATTCAATTTGCTTTGTGATTAGTTATTGTTGATAGAAGTATTTTTTCACACTGAAAAAAATTACTACAGAAACTCTTAATATTAATGGAAAAATGGAAGAACATACTGTCGTTCCCATTATAGGCGACGACGCCTGTTTGTTTCGTGCTCTTTCATTTTTAATGTACGGAACCCAAGAAAATGCGATGGTGGTGCGTTCACAAATTGTTAGATTTATTTTAAATGATTGGTCTAGGTTTTCAGTTATGACCCACGACAGAAATGGCGATAATTATTCAACAGCAAATTAATATTCAGCCGATATGTTAAAAATGAAACTTACGGTGGACTTTGTGAATTGGTAGCTGCAGGATTAATATTTCCGTTTCGGTTTGAAGTATATCGAAACGGTCTGCTATACACAGAGTCTGGAACAGATATCTGTCCAGTAAGGCGATTACGATTTAGCCATGATTTATCTAATGGACATTTTGACGCCTATCTGCCTATTGTTGCGAAGAAAATTACACAGCATCGCATGGAGGTAACTGTCGAAGAGCGTGATCCTTTTTCAGAGCTTGACCATTTAACTGTTACATCTTTTGTAAACAGTTAAATATCATCTCCAACCAGCGGAATTTTAAAAGGCATTTAGAAAGACAGGGAGATGTGGATGTAGAGCACATAACAGATGTGGTATTTAACAAATGCCTTTCGGTAATAGAAGATGACGTATTAGCGTTGGGTGGTCGGCTACTAAAAGAGTATGGGTTACTTCAGCCAAGCAAAGAACAACAATTTGAAAATAGAGAGTTTCTTAAAGAGACAAGTTACGAATTATTAGAAAACACAGTTAAAAATAATGAAGGACGAACAAAAAGCAGTTTACAATCAAATTAACACAAAAATTGAATCAAATGAAGGTGGAATATTCTTTTTAGATGCTCCCGGTGGAGCAAGCAAAACATTCCTCATAAATTTGCTATTAGCAAAAGTGAGTCGCAGCTACACTGCTTGAGGGTGGACGAACCGTTCATGCTACCTTCAAGTTACCACTCAATTTAACAACAGCCGATACTCCCATTTGTAATATATCGAAACAAAGTAATTTTTCTGAAGTATTAAAACATATGAAAATGATAGGGTGCGATGAAATAACTATGGCTCATAAGGGTGGCGTAGAGGCTTTATACAGAACTCTACAAGATATAAGAGGAAATAAGAAGTTAAAGGGTGGTGTAATGGTTTTGCTGGCTGGAGATTTTAGACAGACTCTACCAGTAGTGCCAAAAGGAACTAGAGCAGATTAAGTTAAGGCGTGTCTTAAGAGATCCACTTTATGGCCTCTAATTAAAATCCTCAAGCTCTCGAAAAATATGCGGGTACACTTAAGAGAAAAAGAGTCTGCTGGTGGATTTGCGAATCTCCTACTTGAAATCGGCAACGGTGATTACCCTATAAATGATGGAATGATTGAAAACCATCCCCGATCATTTGTGCACAGTTGTATTTACGTTACAGGAGTCAATATCCAAAATTTACACAGATATTGCTCATATCCACGATAAGCCAATGGAATGGTTGTATGCCATAGTAACCCTGAAAAACGACCAAGCAGCAGCAATTAACGATATACTGTTAACGTCTTTTGAGGGGGAAAAAATGGTGTACACGTCAATAGACTGTGTGGTCAACACAGATGACGCAATTATCCACCCTGTCGAATTTCTTAATTCACTGAAACCATCGGGTCTTCCACATCATAAGCTTATTCTGCGCGTGGGCACTCCTGTAATGTTGTTGCGAAATTTAAACCCTCCTCAACTGTGCAGCGGAACCAGAATAAATGTTAAAGCGTTAAATCGCAATGTAGTACCTTGCGCACATCCAGTTATAATAGTGGCTTCACTATTATAACTGGATGTGCGCAAGGGGAAACTGTATTTGTACCAAGAATTCCCTTGATCCCGAATGATCTTCCCTTTGAATTCAAACGAATACAGTTTCCCCTCAAATTCTGCTTTGCAATGACCATAAACAAATCACAAGGGCAGACATTAAAATTTGCGGGTATAGACTTGAGAGATTTTTTTTTTCACACGGGCAATTCTATGTGGCTTGCTCACGCGTAAGCTCGCCCAGTAGTCTGATAATATTGGCACACAGTAATAGATTAGCGAAAAATGTGGTGTATAAAGAAGTTTTGTAGTTTACTAGCTTTTGCCCGCGACATCCAGTTATAATTGTGGCTTGTAACAGCAGACTCTTTTTCACATATGGGCGCTATATAACCAAATTCCACGCGGACGAAGTCGCGGGCAAAAGCTATTGTTTCGTAATAACAAACTGTTTCAAATTTAAAAATATACAAAAATGTTTTTTTTATATTTTAAGACCATCATACGTAGCAGAGCCATGCTGCAGCTATATTACTGGTATAGTTGTTGCACGAATGGGTAGGCTCGACCGGAGTAGGACCTTGCTCTCACAGAATACCAGCGTAAAATAGCGGCTCAATGCTGCTGTGTTTCGTATGGTGAGTGTAGAGAACCGGAGACCCTTTTTACTGGAAACGAGTCATTCCAACTTAGTCCTCACGCGTGACAACGCATCTGCATTTTGATTCGTAATCGAGGATAGATATAAATTTCTATGGGCCACAGCAACCACTTACCATCAGGTGGACTGTGTGCTCGTTTGTAAAAAAATCATTACTATCATGATTAATAAAGTTGTCCAGTGGATATTGGCCTTTTATGTATCTAATATATAAAAAAATATTTTTGTTTGTTCGTATATTATGCGCTGCCATACCGTTCATCAAATTGCGCTAAAACTTTGTCAACGTATTGCTTGCACTTGCGTGAAAGTTAAAGGCATAGTATAATTAAATCACAGTAGGTGGCGCGCGTATCGTACCGACAAATTTACTTGAAAGTTATAGATCATTAATTTCAATAAGTGTATTATCATTCGTAATTAAACAATTTAACTCTTCCAAATTTAAAACGATTTTTCCACAATTAATTCTTCTGCGGTAGTAACCCGCCGGGTACCAGCTAATTATGAATAAAATTTCCTGTAATTGCCACATCTAGTATTATGCATATCAAGCTTTTATAGTTAAAAAAGTCATTGGATGATTAATTTGTAGTGATTGATTTTTTCTACGCTTGGACTTTTATATAGGGTGACAAACGAGCATACAGTTAACCTGATATAGTAGATGCTATGGCCCATAGACACCTTCATCTATCCTCTATTAAGAATCAAAAGGCGAATGCTTTATCATTTACTGGGGAATAGATGGAATGCCTCGTCACCAGTAAAAATAATCTTCGGCTTTCGTTACTATTATACGAAACAGACGCATTATGTTGCTATTTAAGCTGATTTTCTGGTCGAGCATAATTCTTCCCTAGGTTAGCTGGCATAGTCTCTCACTCAGACTTATAAGTCACGATGCAAGCTAGTATTAAGAAGAGGAACTAGGGAATCGTTAATATTAATAACCCTTCCTTGGTATTCGGGTAAAAATATCGATATTAAGAATATAGATATTGAAAATTCATTACAAACTTCGTTTTTGCAATGACTATTTAATGCTGCAGCTGTATTAGTTGTTATAACTACCTTGTAGTGGTGGTGTAAGAATATTCACCACCCCACTTCGACCCGTGGGTGTCGTAAGAGGTGATAGAGGGAAATTGAAACAGGAGATGAGCAGCGCATCTTATTGATAACAATTCAAAATAATAAAAAACTGCGGTTGCCAAACCGCCTGCCATGCGTGACAACTATGGCAAAACCACCTATAGTCTGTAATGGATGGATGCTGGATTTAGATTAGAAAAATGCTGCTGCCCATCTCCGGGTTCGTTTGCCCCTGTCGCCTCTTACGATAACCACGGGACGATGGGGTAGTAAATAAAACTTATTAACTATCAAAATATCACTGAAGACTATCACAATTATTTAAAAAAATAACATAGTGACAATTCGTAGCCATTAAAATACCACATGAATAATTCATCAGTTTGCATCCAATACGTTTTTTCATTGTTTTCTGCACAATAACAGATTCGCGTAGCAGTAATTCTTTTATATTTTGAATTTTATAAACAATAACTTCATAAACATTATCATAGCGCACCAACTGCTGACCGTAGGCATCTTAATAAAAAAAACTACCATAAAACACGATGTTACCTGTATTCATTGATTTTCAACATGTTTTAGCAGTTCGTAGCACCATCAAGTTGGACTACGCCTTTCGTTTCACTTACCGCTGCCATTTGAGAATATTTTTCTTCCCTATCGATTATTATTCGAGGTATAGGCTAGTTCATCCCCACTGCGGCTTACTAATCCGTTGAGCTATGAAGGTTACCTCTGTTCCACTATGTGTATCTTTGTTACGGATTCTGTTGCGCAAAGAAGACCTCCACATCAACTCGTAGAACGAATTTTAGCTTCCTATTCGGCCAGTAGTGAAGGACTACGTCTCGATTTCATTGTACATCAGAGGCAACACTCATTGGTTGTATTTTATTTATTGGTTGATTGGAGATTGAATGGTTGATCTCTTTCTAATTGGTTGATCAAAGCTGTCGTAGGTATCCGCAATATTCCCCTCCCACCGAACAGATTCCCGCCTTGTCGTGACGAGGGTGCTTAGTAACCATATCTTCCGCGATACTGGCGTAACGTTGATGTGGTGATAGTGGGTCCACGGGCGGAGAGCGTCGGTATTGCGAGACACCGCTTTCTTTACCTTCTGAGACTGAAACTTGGTTTGCGGCGGAGCTATCTAGATCTGACGCTAAGGTCAGGAAGGCTGGTGCTTCCTATTGCTCGTTTTTTCTGGCCTTGCGAAGGTAAAGTTGGACGCCGCGGAGGAAGGCGCAGCATTTGATCTGAAGCGTCCTACCTGAGAAGGAGAAGGGGGAAGAGTATTCACACCCGAGGTGGGGCCGCTGGTTATGAGGCGCGTTGTGTGTGTGCAGGTATGTGTAGACATTTCCACATGTAAAAACAAAGGCATGCGTAAGACTGTTTAGTGATTTATTATGATGATATTTTATAAAAGAAAATACTTATTCCACAAAATATATTTTTATTTTTGAACTAAAACAAGTTAAGTTGCAGCCTAAATTCGTGCCACTACTGGACATAAGTCTCCTGTTATTTATGAGAGGTTTTTATGGCAAGGAATTGTCCGCCGCGCTGCCATAATGTGTTTTGACGGACTTCACATATTTTCGAAATATATTTTTTAAATTTCTTATGCCTTTTTTACCGTCGCGTAATTGGTAAATCAATATTTAAAATTGCTATTACAAATTAATTATTGCCGGGGGATATCGAATCTGGTGAAACTTACTGCGGAAGTTTATCCTTTTAAAATAATGTATAACGCCATTATAACAACTGCTTTCATTAACATATTTTTATATAATAAGGGTGACAAAAAATAATACAGTCCACCTGATGGTAAGTGGATGGTGGTCACTTAGACACCTACATCTATCATCGATTAAGAATCAAAATACAAATGCGTTTGGTCAAAAAATATTATACATACTATAATTAGTATTGATACTTTAAACGAAACAGAAAATCTAAAATCGACTCCGGAAAATATTAGTGACGTAAAAAGTTTAAAACGAAAATAAGTTAATACTTAACCACTTTATAGATTTTCTAAATATAATATTTTTAACGCGATAATATGTAAATCGAAAATTTTAATAGTCTTATAATTTTAATAGTCTTGCTATAATTTAATATTGGCTAAAAGCATCCAGTAAATTTGAAGAACGTTATTTAGAATATTAATAAATATCTGAATAATTTTTGTTCAATAATATTGTTTTCGTTCCTTATTAAACGAAACATACATTTCTATCTAAAGTAGTAACAATAAATTAACGATTATGACAAAAATAATTTATTATTCTATAATGTTATAAATCACTCCCATTTGTGTGAGTACATGTTCAGTGCTCACGTAAGTAATCCTTTAGGCTTAGTACTAGTAAAGTGACATTAGGTTTAGCGGCTTCCCCTCCCCCCCAACGGGTCCCCGAGGGGTGTCCTCCCCCCCTACCGCTGCAGCCGAGGTGGACTCTCGGAGGAAGAGGAGTGTTGGTATGGCGATGCACCACTCGCCCTATCCTCCGCGGCCGAAACTTGGTTGGCGGCGGAGCCAGAGACCAGATCCGCCGCTAGTGTCGGGGAAGTCGGTGCTACCGAGCGCTCGATTTTCCTGGCCCCATGGCATCCGCGTATCGGACTCGGGGGGGTACGTTACGCAAGTAGAATTGGAGGCCGTGGAGGAGGGCGTGCCTTGTGTTCCTGGTGCGCCTTGCCTGAAGAGGAGAATGGGGAGGAGAGGTCCTCCCCCAAGGTGGGGCTGCCATGGGGCGGCCGGCGCTGGTGGGGCCGCGGATGTGTGCGAAAGCGTTCCCGTGGCCCTGCCAATATGCGGCGAAGGTGGAATACCATGGGGTTTTAATCGGTGCGAGTCCGACATAACCCGTCCTTGCCCCCGCGAAGCGAATATGCGTAGGCATTTTCCCTTGTAAAATAAAAATATGGTTTAGCGGCATTTAAAGTAAAAAATCCTCACCTGAATTTGTGGGCGGCATGGGACATATCATTATGTTCTCACAGCGTTGCCCGTCTATATTAAACTCATCATTCTCTATGTACAACTTTATGTAGGGTAAGCGTGTGTTGAGGTGGTACCTAGGCAACAAAATTATTTATTTAAGATGATTTCAGAACGGACGGCCATCAGACTGATTTACGCTACAGTTATTTGCCTTAACGATATCTTATGCGGGGGGATATTTTATTCAGCTCCTTATCAATTATTCTACCTACACCTGCGACTGATGTTGGGTGTGTGTTTTATACCTTATAGATATTTTAAACCTATGTAGTTTCATGAACCACATATGCTATAAATTGTATATACGACGGGAACCCGAAGAAACTGAAAAGTTGAAAACCTAGGCTTATGCGGTTTCTAGGGTAGAAATCCGAATAATTTATAAGTAATTTAAATCTCCGCGGATTTGGTCGGCTCAAAGGTTACCGCAGCCACACTTTAACCTACAGTCGTTGATACTGATACGTTTAGTTTATCTCAATATATAAAAATCAATTGCTGTCCGTTATAGTCTCGCTAAAACTCGAAACTGGCTCGACCGATTCTGATGAAATTTTTATGTGTGTTTGAGTGGGTTTCTGAATAGTTTAGATTCACAATTGGACAAGGTAGATAGCGCTGTTGTAGAGATCCAAAAATAATCAGTGCAAAGCCGGGGCGGATTGCTAGTTTTTGATAAATTTAAGAGTATAGTCATAATTATTTTAATCATTATTCGGGACTTACCCAAAAAGTTGATAAACCAAGGTTTACTACTTCCTTACCTCTCTGTAACATTGTACATTATTTAATATACCTTTTAGGCTTGGTTTTGCGGCAGCTAAGCCTTTGGCTGCGACGATGTGAGCCTCGCGTTCAAATACCCCACGTAACATCTCTGAATTTTTAATCTTTGCATATATACATATAAAACATATTAGGTCAGGGAAAAATTTCTTCGTATTTTGTATATGTTACAGTTAAAACCAGTTTTAGATAGAACGCGTTCTCACTAGTTAAAACTAGTTTTTACTTAATGCCTGTATTATAACTAGAATTAACTAATGCTCAAAATTGAATATCAGGTAAAACTAGTTCTTACTAGACAAACGCGTTTTTCCGAAGCGAATCAGTTAAAACTGTTTTTATTGAATGATTTCTGAGAAATATCGCTTTAATAGGGGGCGTCCTCCTCCGCCGAAATAATACTAAAGTATAGTCGTAGGAGCCCCGCTAAGGCTCCTATTTCTGGATGGTTTATAAAAAAATAACCGCCATCCCCTTCTAACCTAACCTGTCCGAGACGGGGTGCCCCAAGTCCCGAGCTCGCTTCGCTCGCTCTTACACCAAATAAAACACCAAAATGTTAACTTTTATAATTACTTTAATAAGTAAGCACATGATTCTAAACCCAACACTTCTCTAGTGCTAGTTTTAACTGAAGCTCGGAGTGATAACTAGTTTTATCTGACAATCAAATATGATAGTGGTAAATTCTAGTTTTGACTAGGTATATACATTTAATTATAATATATTATATGTGCCATTTTGTTCGATAACTTGTTGCCATCTTGTAGCTACTGAACCGTCCATGCCGCGCGAGTGATTCTCGCCCCACCTGTCCACGCATTAAAATGTCACTTTTTTTACGACCGCGCGAGACTGTCTCAACCAAAGAGATTTAAATATATAGGTATACTAACTACTTAAATGTCTTTGGTCTCAACAAAAACGATTACTACTGAAAAACTACTATACCTATATTCAAATAAAAAATATTCTCAAAACGCTCAAATAATTCAAAATTTAAGCTTGTTAAAAGAAAATTGGTTAAATTGAAAATAAAGGCTGAAAATAAAGCTTAAAAACGGGAATGTCAAAAAATATCGTATTTAATTTTTATTTTGAGTTTTACAAGAAAAGTATAATATTTACTGGAGACAATTATTTTATATTATAATAGTACATGATATTCCCTTTAAAATGACACCAATATCAATAATATGTTATATACTCAATATAGATAAGTATATAATACTTACTCAATATAAATTTTAATAAATAAATATATAAGTAAATAAAAATAAGTTTTAATAATTTCTAGACACATCTCAACAGATATTTCGTTTATAAATGACTATCAACGTGTTAATAGTGAAGCATTCTTTTATATTTAGCATTCATTTAATACAAAAAACTGATTACAATACATTTTAAACAACATATAATCAATAAACGATGATCGCGTATAGTGATTAAAATTTCGAGCTAAATGAAAACGTTTTCGAATTGTCGTAATGATACATATTTCCTAAAGAAAATATCTTCACAATTAGTTTGATGTACAATAACATTAGAAATAACGTATAAAACAGAAAAGTTATAACATTTTTGATCGATTTTCTCTTCTCACACTAACAGTCCACAAACAAAAATGGCGAAATTTAATTTTCACTTTTTTTTTTCTAAATATTTTGTTACTATTATACAGATAAAATTCACTTTCACAGATGACAAATTTCAAATAACACCATCTATAATTTTTTACTGTATTAATAACAGCTATCTTTTGCGTTTAAACCGAAAGATATCGTTTGGTAACTATAGTCACCATGGACAGGTGAGGCAATAATTTTTTTGGGGACAGTAGCCACCGTGGACGGTTGAGTAGGTAGGTAGTGACATAATAAAGTTGCTGTAGAAATCTTGGGATTTTTGATCAAAAAATGCGACAAGTAGTTTTGACAGTCCTCTCTTGATGTTAACCTAACACTACCCAAAGAATTCTGAAGAAACCAAAACAGGTGAAAATCTGAGGGTGCAAGGTCAGAACTATATGGTGGATGTATTAACACTTCCCAACCAAGCTTTCTTAATTTTTGCGGAATGGCCAAAGATGTGTGTGGTCTGGCGTTATCATGATGAAAGACCACTCCTTTTCTGTTGATCAATTCCGGCCGTTTTTTCTCAATTTCTTGCTTGAGTCTCATTAGTTGTTAGCAGTAGAGATCCGAATCTATAGTTTTGCCCGGTGGTAAAAGCTCATAATAAACGATGCCCTTCCAATCCCACATACACACAGCATCACCATATTGCGTGTTAATCCGGGTTTCGCTATAGTCTGTGGAGCTTGACTACGCTTTGATCATTATCTTTTTCGCAGGTTCTTGTCGTAGGTGATCCACTTTTCATCGCCAGTGATCAATTTTTTCAAAAAATGGTTCGGTTTCATTACGTTTCAATAGAGAATCGCATTTTTCCCTTTTTTGTAATAAAACTTCAGAATTCATCGAATTTATTCATTATATTCACTCATTTTATACAAACAAAATACGAAGAAACTTTTTCCCCGACCTATTATCTACAGCTACATACACCCGTACTGTAGGTTATATTCAGATTATGAGGCCACATCTTTTTTTTTAAAGAAAAATAAAGGAGTAAAATCAAGTAATCAATATGTGATATTATTCTAACATTCTCCCACCTAATTTTGGTAAATATTTGCAATGCTTCAGCGAAAAAGATTCCTTCATCCTATTTCGACCCTTGGGTGTCTTAGAGATAGTGTCAAAAAGATCTCATGGCTTTTAATAGATGACGAAATAACCTCCTCGTTTATTTTAAACATAAAATAACCGGACCCGCGGTGACATAATCTTATAATGAAAGCTTCGAGATCTTCTAGTACGGCGAAATTCAAGACAAATCCTCTGCATGAGAAGCTCAGTAGTGTAATTTTACGATTTAATAACGAAGAATTCATAAAAAATATATATATATTGACAGCTACAAATCGTAACAGATACAAAAGAGATATTAAAAATATATCAGTAGCAGTCCGAGTCCGTGATATGGTCGGTACGACTTTGGAAGACAATAACTAGAAAATTAAACACTAAATTTTAAATGAAATAAAACATTTTACCTACCGTGGAGTTTTCTTGGGTATACCCCTGGGTAACAGATTGGACGTAGCATGTTTGAAGACGACAATCACGAAATACTCGCTCGCAGTATGATCTACATAGAAAATATTTATCATAATGATTTATTATATTTACGCGAACACTACACATTGAATAATACTATTTTTACTTATTTAACACATTTGATTTACTTATTTTTAATGCTGTAAGCACCCGAGGTCACCCGTGGAGGGAATGAGATGTTTGACGTCCCGATGTCATAGTTAGCTCGGCTACCTTCAGCTTTTGAATAGCTTCTGGCGCTTGATTATTTGACATAAATCATGCGAATGCAATAATAGGTATCCAAGATAGCTTTCGAACAATTTGGCTCGATTTATTCACCATTTTGGTCACGTTCTGGCCGAAGTGGTAGCTATTTGAAGACAGAAAATGATTCCAACGCTTTCTGTGACATTTTCGGGAGAGCCCTTTAAGTAATTGGCAACATCGGATTTGATTTACTCGAAGCGCGAGTCGTTGAGATGATTTGTTGGATTACGTAGTCGTTATGGGCGATTGATTGAGGGATACTGGAATACTTTTAATGATAGATTGCGCAGAATCCCTTATTAATATTTATTATTACATCGACAGTTTGTAAGCTTTCAACAAGAATTAAACATAATATAATGAATAATTTCCAATTTATACGAAACTAAAGTTCTATGTTTACTTTTTTACAGTCGTCGTTTTCTCGTTTATCTTTTGACTGCATTTTTGATCTAGTGGTCGTAAACGCAACTGATGATCTTGAGGTCCTGGGTTCGAATCCAGGTTCGAATTAAAATCGGTTATTTTGTTTTTCTTTCAAGAAATTTTCAGTAGCAGCCTTGAGTCAGGCAGTTGGTGGTGTTACACCCCTGTGCCAGGAAAATCACGTAAAGCCGTTGCTCTTGCACCTGATCTCTCTTCGGTCGTGTCGGATTACCGTCTCATCGTAATACGGGAGTGAGGGAATACAGAGTGCCCCTGTGCTATGGTATACTCTCGGGCACTATAATCTTGTCTTGCTAGTCTTCGTTGAGACTGGCCGCCGTGACCAAAATTCTGTCTCGAGTACATTACTTTTAAAAAGAAAAGATAACTTTTAATGTGCGATTTTGATTAATAAGTTTAATGTCCTTAAAGATTTCAAATAAGTGCTATCTAGTGAAGCTATAAATGGATAGCAAAATCATTTTCCAGAAACGTCACCGATTGCTCTATCAGTTGTTTAACTCCCTACAATGGCTTTTTAATAATTGACGATATTCACAATTGTCAAAAATTATTTCACCTATGCTTCAAAGAGTCTAGTATTCCCTTTCCAATTGCAAAACGAACATCAAAGGCAGGTTTTGACATGAACGTGATGAAAATTTTGGATTAAATCGCATGGAAAGCTATTCGGCATTGTCTGATTTAAATTTTCGGGGTCGCTTGAAACGCTGGGCCAAATTTAAATCTGATTATATTTTTGACTAGCTTTTTACCCGCGGCTTCGCTCGCGTGGTCTTCTATTTAGAGACATCATTAAATGCTATTCCGTGCCAAATTTAGGAAAATTTTATCACTTTTAGAGTCACTTCGGTGTCTGTGTCTCTAAGTCAGTTTGTCAAAGAATTTTTTTGAATTTCCAAAGACTTTTGGACCTAGATTATTGATATTTGGCACATATATAACATGCTACAGGAAAACGTGAATAAATAAGTTTTTCAGAATTGCATTAATATCATATCTCTAGAAAAATCTACAATTTTTTATATTAGGCGTGTCTCCCGATATATCCATAAGAAAGATAAATTGTTTTGAAATCAAAATTTATTACTATTATTTACTCTTTACAATCATTTATAATTAAAGTTAATTTAGTTTTAACAAAATAAAGATGATTTCGTGGTCTTATTTGCGGTATTTGATTCATATCATTGGTCCCATTTTATATTGATTGGCACCATATAATAGATTCTGATATTTTTCTACGTTGAAGTAGACTTCAAAATTTCATAAATGCAGTTCTATAATGATGAATACTACACATGTAATAAAATAAATTTTAATAAATCACTTAACATTTAAAATTTTATTTAAGCGGGTTGTACAAAACACATCTTTGGAAGAAAGTTCCATAAAAATTTGCGTAAAATAACATATTGCTGATGTGAAGCACCGACGCTCCGGGAAGTCTGAAGTATGTCAACATGTTCAGTATCGTCGCAACCATTCTCTCTAGATCTGATAGACAACAAATCCTCGCAATAGAACATCGATTCCTACCAAGGATGATTCGCGAGGCTATTAATATTTAAAATATCCTAACTTCAATAGAGAAGATGACTGGGTGCTACCATCTAATTGGGATCCCATAATTAATAAAGTTAAATCCAAACCCAAGCATACTACTGCAAGATTTCAAGGTACTGTAAGCTCGTCCTGCGTAGATCGGACCAAACATTATTAGTTAAAAGTTGATTGTAGTCTTCTTAAACTATGACATCAGGACGTCAAACAATTCAGCCTCCCCCGTCTCCATGGGTTCTTTAAAGGGCCCGAAACGTCAGGAATGAAAAAAGTAAAATTAAACACGATACAATCTTTAATTACTTTTATTGCAAATGAAGTTCTATTCGCAGTGAACGTGGGTAGAACTACACTCATGATCGGAAGCACAAAAATATTTACCTTGTTGTGGCGGCGAAAGAGAATCCGCCACCTCATATCGTTCCGTGTGTGTCCTAAGAGGTGACAGAGGAAAACAAACAGGAGATGGGCAACATCATCTTCCTGACAACAGTTCAAAATAATAAAGACTGCGGTTGCCAACCCGCCTGCCAAGCGTGGCAACTATAGCAAATATCCAGCCTATTTGACAATTTATGGGGGAGGCCTATGTTCAGTTCAGTGGACTTTTGATAGGTTGTAATGATAACGATGATGAATTCTATTCTTTCGAATCTTTGTTACCGTTAATATTTACGGTAGTGTGAAAACAAAAAAGTAACATCACTGAAAATATGAATGAAATAAAAACATCATAATTGCCCCATTAAAACTAAAAAAGTTGCAGCCTACGTATATGTCACTAGTAGACACAGGGAATAGGGCTTTTGGCCAAAAAAAGTGCCAACGCGCGATCACCTTAACTGGGGAACTTCTCAGATTTGCAGGTTCTTTTTCCCGCCGTAAACGTGATAAATCGACACTTCAAATTGCAATCAACATATATTTAAAAATATATAATAATGCTTATGTGTACTGGATACTGTGCACACAAAATACACGTGTTGTGTATAACAGTGTTGTTAGCCATTTTGCCAAACGTGGTAATTGTGGTAAATCATCCCGATAATGGCCACCGGTCTAGATATTTTTAAGTGTGACAATTTTTGATACTGCACGAATAAGTATTCAGTAGCATTCTGATATTTAATTTTATCAGTTACTTATCATTAGTTTATTTAGCAGAAAGTAGAGGGTGCTATATTACATTAAAACTATGAAAGTCAAAACTATACTACGAGTATCTAGTAATATCAGCTATA